>MCJB01041168.1:94226-152165 GCA_002018475.1 Nicotiana obtusifolia | reverse complement strand
ATCTCGTCAAATTACTCCAACGATCGCTTGGAGTTACTCAGTATATGCTTCGTTGATCATACATACTGACTCAGAATACCATCAAATTGGTTAGGGACATTTAGTATACAATAAGTATCATTGGAAGAGTTTATTTACATCTAAATATGGGATAAGCAACTAGATCTCGTCAAATTACTCCAACGATCGCTTGGAGTTACTCAGTATATGCTTCGTTGATCATACATACTGAAATTACCGTTTAATCCATTAAGGATGTTAGTAGATAAATATATTGATCAATAAATATCATTGAATCTCTTTGTTTAACACTAAATATCATTGGTTACCTCTGTTAATAGCTAAACATATGTGACTTATATCGTAGTTGTTGCAGCAATTTCATGATTCGTTGCAGCGGTTGCATAATATGTTGCAACGAGTACATAATCTGTTGAAGCAATTGCATAACCTGTTGAAGCAGTTTCATAACCTGTTGCAACTAGTACATAATTTGTTGAAGCAATAACATAACCTGTTTCAACATGTACATAATCTGTTGCATCAGGTAACATAGCTGTTGAACAAGTCATATCACTTAAACCAATTTTACTAACAGAAACAACATAAAAATGTCATAAAATCCAATTTCACAAACACAGACAATAGTAATTATTATTACAAGACATTGCAAATTTAACACCCCCTATTCTTCTCGATCCATTCACCATGGCAATCAACCCCTATTGTTATTGAGTCCTCCATTAGTGGTGTTCGAGGTACCTGAAGATATTTTGTTTAACAAAAAATTGGTCATGAGAGTACATACCAATCTATAACAAAATGAAACAGCTACAACACTTGTTCCAACATATTATTAACTTGTTGGAACCAGTAGACTAGTTGTTGCAACATGTAATAAAATTATTTCAACAACTCACTAATCTGATGGAATCAACTTTAGTTTTTTTGGGGTAATGTTTCAGACTGTTGAAGATGTCCAACAGATTGTCGAGTTGTTGCAACAAGTGTATTACTTGTTGCAACAAGTGTACTACTTGTTGAAACAACTCACTAATCTGTTGGACATGACTTCAGTTTTTGGGTTCTGTTTCAGACTGTTGAAGATGTCCAACAGATTGTCGAGTTGTTGCAACAAGTGTATTACTTGTTGCAACAAGTGTACTACTTGTTGCAACAACTCACGAATCTGTTGGACATGGCTTCAGTTTTTTGGGTTCTGTTTCAGACAAAAACTGAAGCTAACTCCAACAACTTCATAATCTGTTGTAGAGAAGTTGCAACAACCACATTGCACGTTGCAACAACTACAACAAGTACTGTAAGTTGTTGGAAAATCAGTAGATTTATACTCAGGTGAAAAATCAAAATAAAACAGCATTGTGGTACTTACCAAATGAGCGAAAATCACTCCCAAGTAATTGCCAGTGCTGCACCAACAAAATGCAATCAAAAAATTACAAAATCGGGTGGTCACTTTTTTTTTTCTTGAGCAATAATGGCGGACGGAGAAGAAGAACAAGAAGAAGAAGAAGAAAGAAAGAAGAACAATGGAATGAGTTATGAAGTAATTCCTACTGCTACACGAATGAAATCCAGTCAATAAAATTACAAAATCAGGTGGTCTTGTTTTTTTCTTTCTTGAGCAAAAACCAGTCAAGAAGAACAAGAACAAGAACAAGAACAAGAAGAAGAATAAGAAGACGCAGAAGATGAAGAAGAAGAAACGAGTAGCAGAATAAGAAGAAGAAGCAAGAAGAAGCAGCAACAAGAAGAAGAAACGAAGCAAAAAAGAAGAGGCAAAAATGGCGGAAACGGCGCAGGGGCTTTTAATTATATTTGGCGCGTTTTTCCCCCACTAGGGTTTATATGGGTTGGGTCAAAGAGTTAAAAATAAAACTTGAGTTTAAAGTGTAAAAAAATAAAGTTTTGGGTTAAAGTGTTAAAAATATAACTTTGGGGTGAGTCAAACCTTCCCTAATCACTAATCCAAAGTTTATCACCCCTACTCAATTAAAAAAACTAGAGTTACTCCAACTCAATTTTAAAACTCATTTGTCACCTATAATTAAAAGCCCCCAGAAACATGTTGTCACTGTGCAGTCATTTATGATATTCATCGTCTGTTCAAATAAAATTTTCATAACCTTACAACACATGGAGCACACAATGTTGGTCATGATATCAATATGTCCATGAAAATAAATAGAAACATAAAGACAGCAAATCTACACCTTCTCTCTGGAACATGTTATTGCTAAACTCAAGCCCACAGGGCTATGTTAAAGAAATGCTTAGATTTGTAAATGTTGATTTGCATAAGTACTTCTGCCTTTGCGAACTTATAGCCTGTTTGGCCCAGCTTCTAAAATCTGCTTATTTTGAGAAGTATTTTTTTCAAAGTGCTTTTCAAAAAATACTTTTGGTGAGAATCGGTTTGTGTTTGGCTAATTAATTTGAAAAGCGCTTTCTCAAAAGTGCTTGTCGGAAAAGTGCTTTAGGAGAGAAGTTACATTTTTTTGCTTCTCAAAATATGCTTCTGCTTCTCCTCAAAAGTATTTTTTTTCCTTCTAAAAGTTTGGCCAAACATCTCAATTTTTAGTCAAAAGTACTTTTGGCCAAAAAAGTACTTTCGGCCCAAAAAAAAAGCTTGGCCAAACAGGTTATTAGTTGACATTGACATATAACATATGAAAGCCATGACATGTATGCATACAAGAAACTCTGACAGAAAAGAGGAAAAGCATCTATCTAGCATACATAGGCCCGTCCCTCTACCCTTCTCCAGTTAAATACCAAGTTAAAATTCATTAATATAGTCAAATTGTACAATACAAAGTCTTTTCTAAACATCTTTATTTAATTTGTCTTGAATTTCATAGATGTTTATATTTATTAAGAATTTTGAAATTTGTTCTAAAATATTTTCAAACTATTAGATCACTTAAAAGTAGTTACATGTAACCTTCTATAACAAGCATTGATAGGTAATAAGCAAAATCGCGAGTGATCTGTTACAACAGATAATCGTATAAAAATCTTTCAAATGTTAAAATTCAAGCTTATTAAATTATAATTATAAATAAAATTTTATTGTTGATTTATAATATTAAAATGAAGAATTCATTTAAGCAACCGCCCATCCAATCACTTAAATTAAAATAACCGATAGCTGTATACTATATATAATTCATGTATTATGTGTATAAAAAGGACAGTTCGGTGCACTAAGCTCCCGCCATGCACGGGGTCTAGAGAAGCACAAGGATCTGTTGTACGCAGTTTTACCCTGCATGAATAATCAATATATAACCAATATATAGCTAACAAGAAAAATATATAGTAAATCCAACCGGCTACTTGTGTAAAGATCCTTTTTTATCTCACTAAAATCGAAAAATTCGCCAAGGCTAGAGGCACAAGGTTCAAAATTCGATAAATAATCACGCACATCTGCCCTTCTCCACTTAAATACTAGTCAACGACACGGTTTAAACCCATAACATGAGCTCAACGCACACACCACGGACAAAGCTCTTGCTACTAGACCAGAAGCCTAAAATAAAATAAAACAAAGAGTTTAGGATAAATAAAGTAACAAGTCCATCATTTGCCATATTTATAGTTTTCTCCGGTCAAACCACCAGCAATACCTGTTTTGGAAAATTTCATTTTGGCAAGTGCCACAAAATCATTGCATCCACAATTTTGAAGCCATGAAAGAGGACAAAAAGCAACAACCATAAGCTTCTTCAAGTCTACATGGTTAAAACAATTTAGAGTTCTTTTTCTTATTTCCACCAAGTGAAGTTGGGAGTGGCCCAGAACTGGCAACCAACTTGTAAAATATCATTTGTAAGTTAAATCTACTTATCCACCAAGCCGGCTTGCTTCTTAACTCTGCGAGCACATTCTGCAAAATTTTGAACCACATTAGCACAATTTAAGGGATCCTTTTCGTGTTCCTTGTAGCATTTCACACAAGCATCTCTCTCATCCAAGCAGGGGATAGGCTTTTGATTCGGAAGCTTGAACTCCTTATCGTGTAGATCCTTCGCCTTTTGTGTCACTTCTTGCAACATATTTTCCTCCTGTTTCTGCAACCTCTCCAAAACCTTCTCACTCTCTTTGAGGACAGATCGAATAGCATCTAATTCTGCGATTGCAGGTTGAGGTTGAAGCGGGACTGGCATGAACAAAGGAGGCTGAACAGGCCATCCTGTAGCAGCAGGCCCCTTCACTACATCAGGATCACTAGAGATTGGCTTCTGATGCACATTAGCCTGCGCTGATTTGTTCTCTCTTTGTATCTTTGTTTTTGGCTTCCTTGTTTTTTTCTTCAGTTTTTCACCATCATCAGCAAGTTGTTTGACTAAATTGCTGCTGATCTGTATAGTGAATGATTCACCCATGACAACAGCAACTCTTCACAAGTATCTGAAATAAATTCATTAGTCATATAAAATGACAACTTGAAGCAATATGAGAAAATTTGCATCTCAATAAAGGCAAGGCAACATAATATTAAAAATTTGCAGCAGTAAATCATACAGATTCAACATGACGTACTTCTGGAACACTTCCTCTTCTTTTCTTATGTTAAGTTTTCGTTACGAAGAGAGTAACTAGCCGATCAATATAAGTGCAGGATCATTCAAACCCAGTGTCACCAGATTGCAGCATTGATTCATGTATATGTACGTATAAACAGTCTTAAACAAACGCTAGACAACAAAATCTTTAAAAAAAAATATATCCAACATTTACTAATAAGAAAGACCAAGCACATGCAAAAGTAAATATGATAGGCCACTGAAAAAAGAAACAGGGAATCTAATTGATTCATTTAGAAATAATAAAGTAGTAATCCGACAAGGAGACTCTTCAGCTCCACTTCACAGTAGATAAAACAGGATATAGGAAAGAATGTCAACAACAAGAAATCATAACCCAAAACAAATATATTCTAAACTGAAATGGGAGGTCAGAGTTTTAAGCAGAATAAAAACAATCTGACAACAAAAGTGAACATACAGTGCAACTAAATGCACAGATGGATCTCAGGAAAATGGCAAACAGAAATGCAAACTTAAGGTTATTTTTCCTTCGGGTGGATGTTTTTCAGTGGTGACAGGAAACATGCAAAGAGCTAGAGAGGTCAGCTTTTTGTTTGGACGGAGGCATGGGAACCAAAGAGGAAAAACTGAGGCAAAGGAAGCTAATACATTCCTAGGTGCTTGGTATGTACAGAGACTAGGGAGAATGTCAACCATCTCATGATCCGCTCAAAGTTAAACTCAAATAATAAGAGTGGCTCAAATGAATTCAGGTATACTGAAGAGTTGGAGAACACGCGTAGGAGACGTAGAAGAGACAGAGCTTGCGACAAGCAGAGACCACATGGAAAGAGAGAAATTTGTGAATGTCAATAGAATAATTGCAAATGATTTTGCTGCTTTTGTCTATTTTGGAGCACATATGACAAACCCATTCCCACAAATCAATAAGATGAAACTCTTCTTAGGCTTTGGTGTATACCTCTTGATACAGGGAATCCCTGCTTGTTGTCAATAATGAACCATCTAGTATTAAGAAATGAAGGGAAACAAATAAAGAAATTACCACCATACAAGGTCAGCTGATCGTCCACTGGTTAATGTGTGCCCGTTTGATCAACCAAAACAATTGGATATCTTAAAAGGAAAGGTCTCACAAAAACTAAGATTGAATTGAATTATGGTAGTATGACTTTGAAAGAGAAAGGTACTTTATATTCATCAACCAGCCAAATCATCAAGCAATAAAATGGATTTCATTAATTCAACAGTCAAAAGTGCCAAGGTTTACTGGAACTTAAAGCTTAAAGCACATAATGTCTGAGCAGTTATATACTGTGCATGGAAAAAGAACAACTATAAACACAGACAACAATTAGATGGGTAAACGAATTGCCAAAAAAAACAATGAAGTGAATACATAACAACCATCAAATGACCAAAATGCAAACTTGTTTGCAATTTAAGGAATTAATCTCACATAAGATAGAATGAAAGGAGTTTATGAGTTATGACATACAACTATTAGACGAAATTGGGTCATTCCTTGGAATATCATGGGCACCCAGATGCAAACAGAGTCACGAATGTTATGGTGGATACTTTTTGTTTTTTTATAATCGAGAAATCCTCGAGGGCTAATGGCACACAATTTGAAACTCGGTGGCTGATTGGCCCGCCTTTCTATCTTCTCTACTAACTTAAACACCAGGTTTTGGTATATGGCAGAATGGAATTCACGGCGTGAACCTAACCCACACATCACACGTTGTGCTCTTACCGATAGACCAAAGCCTCAGAGGAGAAACATATGGTGAATAATGAACACAGACAGCAAGAAACCATAGGTAATCAGAAGAAGCAAGAACAGCACTGGGGGGTCCATCTTAGAGGTCGTGGGAGCACAAAAGTTAATTAGTCATCAAGATTTTCAAAAATTCGAGTGAAAGACCAGGTATGGTAGACACCCAATTTCCCCCATACTAGCAAAGGAGCAAGGAGCAAGCCAATATTTTTTTAGCTTACCAAGAAATCTATCTGGGGCCAACACTTAGGACCAACAACAGCCTTCTAAACTCGAGTATAATGGACCCGCCCCTCTACCCTTCCCCACTTAAATAACAGGCTTAGTTCACATAGGGTGGAACCTATGACCTGTCTCAATTCCCTCAAACTTTGCCATTTGAACTAAGGCCATCTAGATTTTCGGATAGCTGATTCTTACTTCTTAAAGCAAACTTAATATACCCATCACAATATTGAGCAATTATAACATTGGAAAAAAATAACCATAAAGTTCCAAGTTCACATCCCAACGGAGACAAAAGCATGAAATTTGTGGAAGTGCACGCAAGCTGGCCCAGACATTTGTCCGAAGAAAAAAGAAAGAACACATATAAACTTGAAAAAATCACAAGGAACAATAATATCACAGCTGAGCAAATACAGCATTTATAACGAATTTATTAAATTTTGAGTTTTACCCATCAAATATCACTATAAAAAGGGAAAAGGGTTTTGTTCTAATTAGATAAATAGAAGCAAACAAAGCATTATATTTCAAAATTCACTAATATTTGTTCTTAATTCATTAACATGATTGCCAAAAAAAAGGATAAACGTTTTGGTCTAATTATATATAAAAATAAAGGGGAAAATGTGTAGAAAAATGGATACGTACAGTTTTGATTCGGACAGGAGAATAGTGAGAAGATCGCTGCGGTAATGAGATGGGGAAGAGAAGATTTTGGCAAAGAATTCTTACGCAAGAAAATGGATGAATTTGGGCTCAATTTTTTTGTTTTTCCTCCGGCCCGTTACATTAAATTTGGGCTTGGGATCAATCATTGATCTTTACTCAAATAGCCGGCCATATTCTTTATTTACTTTTTCTAGCCATATATATAGTTTATACATTAATTATACATAATTATACATACATACACACATACATATATATATATATATATATATAGATATATAATATACCTCCATTGGTTATTTTTAGTTTAAACTGTTGGGTGGCCGGCTATTTGAGTTAATTCTTCTATTTTTATAGCCAAGTTACATATTTGACCAGTCGGCCAAAAATAATTACATCTATTTGCCAAATATACAAAAATATATGCTGCTATATATATATATATATATATATATATATATATATATATATATATATGTACATATATATATATATATACATATATATAGGGGTGTGTGTGTGTGTGTGTGTGGTTTTAGCTGTGAAATTGATCAAATTATCCCAATAAGCAACGAGCGTTTTGGGGATATAGGGCGTATAATTTTTGCCGACAATGAGATTGATATTTAGCAGAATATGTCAATCTAATCAAGTTTCATCATTAGTTAACTCATTGAAAGTTATGACTTAATCACATTTTTGGTACACAATTTTAAGTCAAAATATCCACTAATGATGATTAAAAATGTAATATGATCGCATATTCAATAGCTCATTGTACAACTTATCAGTAAATGGATCTGTAAATAACTAATAGATAGAGAAAAAATATATGAAGACGATCGTAATACCAAAAAAAAAATAAAAAATCATAAAATTAAACAGCGTTGATACTATAAACATAAGTTTATACTGGAAAGCAATTTAACGACAAATTATTTGAAAGACAAGAAAATGCCAATTTCAATGTTACTAGGAAGTATTATGCGTTGAGTCTACACCCGATATCTAGCTTCCCTTAAACGATACGACAATAGAATATCCTTAGAGATATAATAGCCCTTTGAAATTCATAACAAAGCATCTTCCAAAATGAGTTTCAAAATCAATGCTGACTTTTTACCAAATTATAACTATATACTCAAGATTATACTAACCTTTACTAATTAGAATTGAGTCAAAGAAGCAATGGCTGAGAATCAAGATTGAGTGAAACACTAATAGACAGTGAGTAAATGATTGATTATCATAATTTTAAATCTTTCAAGTTTGAATTTACTTCAATCATAACATTCACTTTTAAAAAAAATATTTTTAGCCAATAGTGGGTGTAAAAACTTTTTGGATCAATTTTTACCTAAAAGTAATTAAATCAATTAAATCATTTTTAAATACTTGAAACAAATCAAACCAAATATAACAAAAATTATATCGATTCGATTTTTATCGATTTTGTTTCCCGGTTTTATTCCCTTTTTTGTTTGCAAATGCTCAAGTCTAAGAGAGTTGACATCAAGTCCCACCACAAAGATGAGACTGTTCTTCCCTTCACCAGAGATCTCAGGTTCGAGCTTTGGGTATGAAAAAATTCTTGATAGGGAACGCTTCCATCCGAATGGGGCCATACGCGGCGTGAATCCGAATATAGTTGGACTCCAATGCCGATACTGGACATCGGATAAGAAACCAAAAAAAAAAAAAAAAACATCATGTCCCTTACCATTAATGTGATCAAATTCATTCCACATGCATTGGAAATTTTTTAGGAAAATCTGAAAATAGACTAATTGATCATATGGCTAGTGAAAAGGCCAACATTAGACATTAGACCTATATTGAGAAAAATTTATACTTATAAATTAAATAGATAGTGTACTCACAAGTCTCAATTCGACTTTTTACGGTTAATTTTTCTGTTTAAAATGAAAACTAATATTTATCGTTTTTCATATTAGAATCAAACCAAATTAAACAAAAAGAATGTCAGTTTCTTTTTGTCAGTTTAATTCGATTTTTGATTTTTCTTTAATTTTTCATTTACCATGAACAACTCTATCTATAGTTAATTAATAATTTGATTGTGTAAATATTTTTACGTATTGACTATTCCTCCCCCCTCCCCGCCCCCCGCCCCCAATCATTTGTTGTGCTACTTCTCGTGGAAAATGTATCAATATAATAAAACTGACATAGCATTATTAAACCACGATTTCAAAATTCATTTAAATTTTGATCTGAAATGTAAATTATCTATTGGTAGACATCTAATACTATGTAGTGAAAAAAACCATAATATTATAGTATGTATTAAAAAGTAAGTCATGCTCTAATCATATTCCAAAATTCGGAAGGACTACTCATAAATGATATAGTAAATCTGCACTCAAATTCTCAATTAGTCCATCAAATAATTTCTAATACTGTACATGTGATATAAGCTTATATGTTTATATATTAAATGACTTTACATATTCCTAACTTTGACCAAATTGCAGTAACTAATTTTAATATTACACTAGTCCTTTTTTCCCCTATATAAGAAGCCATATTCTAGTGGTTTTCCTACACGTTACATTACATAATTTGTTTCTTATTGCTTTTTCATGATGGCTAACTTGTTCATGTTTGTATTTGTTGGTATGGTAATGACATATCTTCAAATAATAGGTATTTTCTCTTCATCTCATTATCTTGGTTTTACTTTAAACATTTTATATTGTTATTATTTTCTGTTTACCTTCAAAGGATTAATTTTTTTGGGTACCCCTTATGCTTTATGTATGATTAAGAAATTTACCAAATCGTTTTTTCTGTTACGTAATTTATACAGACGAGTTTAGGTTCTATGTACTATTGATGTACAAATATTTATATAACTCGATTACTCAAAATGTAATTATAGGTAACCCTCTTTTATTAATATTGGTTGGTCGCTTGAAAAAATAGTCAACAAACTATTATAATTGATTAAACTATATTGATCACGTAAAATTGTATGCAGAATAGGTGCTTTAGTTTCAAAGGGTGTCAACTTTGGTGCTTATGTAATGGTGGAGCCACGGCTAATGAAGGGGTTCAATTGAATCCCTTTCGTTGAACTGTTGGAGTACGCATACTGCAAGAATAATAATTTCATATGCATACAAACTTAAAAAATTGCTTTAGGTTGCAAGTTTGAATTTTTTGAATCCGCTTATTATAATTTTTGGCTCCGTCACTGATTCTACGATAAATTCCTTTATTTACACTGTCATTTCTTTTATGATGCAGAGGCACAACCTATTGGAGTATGTTATGGGAGAAATGGCAACAACTTACCATCAGCACAAGATGTTGTAAATCTTTATAAAGCTAATGGCATAACAAATATGAGAGTTTATGATCCAATTCCAGAAACACTCACTGCTCTTAAGGGAAGTAACATTGAAATAATTCTTGATATTCCTAATGATAATCTTCAAGCTTTAACAGATCCAGACGCAGCTACAAATTGGGTTAATGCAAACATTGTGGCTTATTCACCAGATGTTAAGTTCAAATATATAAGTGTTGGAAATGAAGTATCACCTGCTAATGCTGCAACATCTAAATTTGCTCCCTTTCTTCTACCTGCATTGCAAAACGTGCAACAGGCGATAACGAAATTTCAACTGCAGAATCAGGTTAAGGTCTCAACGGCTATAGAGACGGGGATTTTGTCGAATACATATCCACCTTCTCAGTCAGTATTTCGCGACGATATAAGCAGTTTCATCAACCCGATTGTCGGGTTCTTGAAACAGAACAACTTGCTTGTCTTAGCGAATATTTATCCGTATTTTGGTTATCTTGGCGACCCTGCTCATGTGCCACTCCCTTATGCACTATTTACACAACAAAATCCCGATACAACGGGCTATCGGAATCTTTTCGATGCTATGTTGGATGCAACTTATTATGCAGTTGAGAAAGCTGGCGGAGAAAATTTGCCAATTGTTATTTCAGAAAGTGGATGGCCATCTGATGGCGGAGATGGAGCAAATATAGATAATGCTGGAACTTATTACAGCAATCTGATTAGTCATGTGAAGTCAGGTGCAGGAACTCCACACAAGCCTGGAACTGCTATAGAAACTTATTTGTTTGCTATGTTTGACGAAAATATTAAGATTGGAGCAGAGACAGAGAAGCATTTTGGAGTTTTCAATCCTGATAAAACTCCGAAGTATAATCTTAAATTCCAGTAGAATAGTTGATTTTACAAAAAAATTAATTCTTCAATGATTTTAGGTGAAAACTATTGTCTCAATAAAAATCTGTTATGTATTTTGAATACATGTGAAAGAAGTTAGTTCCTGAAATATGTCGTTCATATTTATATATGTTTACTGTCGCGACACAAAATACACTATAGGTCGTGAACGCCGCCATCAGGCAAGCCAACAGTGATTTATCCATTTAATTACTCATTTTATTACTTTCGAAACCATAGTTTTTAATAAGGAAGGAGATTTATACTCCTAAATAGGGGACGTACAACATTTGTGTTTATAAAAGAATTGAAAGACGTTAATGATGTACGAAATCATAAGCATCAACTAGTATAACTCCAAGACCCGATGTCACAAGTGCATGAGCATTTTTTAAAGAGTACAATAATAATACAACATCTGTCCCGAATGTAAATAAGACAGGATAAAATAAGTAGTACGATGGAGACTCAGTGGACTGTGATGTGTAGCCTGGAATGCTGCTCACATAAAGTCTCCTCAACAGGTGCGTCCACGTGCCAAGATGATCGCCAAATGAACCTGTCAGATCTTGCACCATTTAGTGCAGAATTGCAGCATGAGTACGTAAATCAACGCGTACCCAGTAAGTATCTAGCCTAACCCCAGAAAAGTAGTAACGAGGGGTCGATATTGACACTTACTAGAGGTCCAATAAAATAATATTATAATTCATAACAGATATGAGTGCACAATGATAGTGGGGTAAATCTGTAAGTAACATGATCTTCCATAATATCTTTTAAAGTATGAATTTCTCGATCTTGTATTCTACCTTAACAACTCAGAAAATTTCAAGTGCCAATATCAAATAAATAAGGAATACCATATAGAATGCCAGGCATCAGTGAAAAGATTATCTCGTGAATATTCGGACTACTAGCGATATAACGCACGATTCTGCCGAGGTCGTTCGGCCTGATCTAGAATAATGTGTACACTGCCGAGGGTCGAGTGGCACGAACCATAGATGCATCTATTATACTGCCGAGGTGTTCGGCCCGCTCCACAAGAAAGGAAGGAAGTTATCAATTCACGAGACACGTGCTTACAATACAATACAATACAATACATGAGTACAAGTAGCCAACAACTCAAGGTGATAAGGCTCGGCCTAACATATATGCATGTATTTCTAAATCAACTCAATTATAATTTCAATTAATTAAGCCATCAAGATGGATTCAAGTATTTCAAAAATTACATGGTAAAGTCATAAGTCTATCCAGACATAAACATGCTTTAGCTACGTGCGAACTCTCGTCACCTCGTGTCACAACCCAAAATTCCCACCTTCGGGATCATGATGGCGCCTAACATTTCACTTCTTAGGCAAGCCAACATTCGAATAATTTTAGCTATTTTTAACAATTTGATTTAAATAATAATAAGGAAACCACTAACTGGAATAAAATCCGAAAATAAGTGAACAAACAAAATAATAACAATGTCGAAATACCATCTCAGAACTGGTGTTAGAAGTGCACGAGCTTCTAGAATAATACAAATAAGGGTCTGAATAAAAATAAATTTTTCTGAAAGAAAGCACACAACTAAGATAAAGTGGAAGGGGACTTCAGAGCTGCGAACGTTGTGCAACTATACCTCAAGTCTCCTCTGGTGGCTGAAACCGAGCAAGTCTATAGTACGCCGCTGGGACCAACTCCGGTATCTGCACAGGAAGTGCAGAGTGTAGTATGAGTACAACAAACTCCATGTACTCTGTAAGTGCCAAGCCTAACATCGATGAAATAGTGACGAGGCTAAGGCAAGTCGCTTATGATAATAATAATAATAATAATAATAATAATAATAATAACAATAACAATAATAATAACAATAACAATAATAATAATAATAATAATAATAATAATAATAATAATAATAATAATAATAGTAATAGTAATAGTAATAGTAATAGTAATAGTAATAGTAATAGTAATAGTAATAGTAACAGAAACAGAAGTAAGACAGGTAAGTCATATCAACAGTCAAGGTCAATTCGGCAATCACAATCAATTATTTCTTTTATCATTCTGTTGCGGTGTGCAACCCGTTCCCAGTAAGCCCAGCCAAGTCCGCTTTCGTGGACAAAATATGCTCATGTGGTCTCGCTTCTGCGGAGCCCTCACCGCTCCTGCAATCCAGCACCAAAGGCCCAGCCCCCCGCTTCTGCGGTGCCTCCTTTGCTTCTGCGCACCCAAACTCTGTACCTGTGGCCCTTCGCCCAGCTGGCCTTTTTCACTTCTGCGACGACAACCATCGTGCCTGCATGACCGCACCTGTGACCAAACCAACGCAGGTGCGATGACACCAGATCTCAGCAGTTTCCAACATTTCCTTAAATTAAATTTTCAATCCGTTTCAAAATCGAGGCCCCTGAGACCCCATCCAAGCGTACCAAAAAGTCCCAAAACATAAAACGAACTTACTCGGGGTCTCAAATCACATCAAACAACATCAAAATTGTGAATCGATGATCGAAACCTTCCTTTAAACTTTCAAACTTCCAAACTTCGACTAACGGATCCGATTCATATCAAAACATTCCGGAATGACGCCAAACTTTGCGCACAAGTCATAAATCACAATACGAACCTATTCCAAGGCTCGGAATCCCAAATGGACATCGATAACACCAAAGTTCACCTCAAACCAAACTTAGGAAATTCTAAAGGCTTCCAAATGCCAACTTTCCACAATAAGCGCCGAAATGCTCCCAGGTGATCTGATACTCAACCCGAACATACGCCCAAGTCTGAAATCATCATACGAACCTATTGGAATCTTCATATCCCGATTCCGAAGTCGTTTACTTAAAAGTCAAACATTAGTCAATTTTTCCAACTTAAAGCTTCCGAAATTAAAATTTTCTTTTCAAATCAACTCCGAACTTCCCGAAATTCAATTTCGACCACACGTACAAGTCATAATACTTTTAGTGAAGCTACTCAAGGCCTCAAACCGCTGAACGACGCGCTAGAGCTCAAAACGACTGATCAAGTTGTTACACTTACCACCTTTATGAAAATTTATTTATGCAGTCTAATTAATTGTTTAATTGCTTATTTTATCTTCATGTATTAGTAATGTTTACTCGTATATATGTATTCTATAAATTTCTAAAACGTCGTTAATCTAAAAGGAATGCGAAAAGGAATAGTGAATCATATTGAAGTTTCAAAGATTATTGGTGGAAACTAAAAGAGAAAAAGAAAAATAAACAATTAAATCTTAACGAAAAATCTTGAAACTTGTTATATTTTTTGCTTTTCATGACTTTGATATATAAATATGTACTTATTAACCAGTGATACACGTGTAACACACACGTGACTAGTTAGTTCTAAAATGATCTAGTTAGATTTCTTTTGTTTCGATTCGGGAGCTTTACACGAATAGCTGGTCGGATTCAATAAAATATATATATATATATATATATATATATATATATATATATATATGTTATACAACAATGAATATATTATACATTCGCCGGCTATTTTTAATTTAAGCAATTGGGATGAGTGGCTATTTCAATTAATTCTTTCTTTCTATCTGTTTTTAGTATAGATTTTAAGTTTGTATCATCTAGTAATGATGATTAAGCCTCTTCCAAATGAGTTTTCAAAGTCAAAGTGCACCAATGGGTATATAATAAAGTTTTTACCAAACTATAATTATACAGTCGAGATTACACTAATTTTTACTAATTAGACTTGAGTCAAAGAAGCAACGGATAACCTGAGTGAACACTAATAGAAAGTGCATAAATGATCGATTATCATAATTTCAAATCCTTCAAATTTTGACTTACTTGAGTGACGACATATATAGTTTTTAAAAAGTATATTTTAATCCACTAGTGATATAATTATTTTTGCATAAGAGTGTAATTTGATTAACTCAAACAATCTAATAATAATTCATTTTGAGTGTAAACATTTATACGTAATTGGTTTATCTGATTGTGTAAATAATTAACTCTTACGTAGTCAAAGAATTAAATTTAAACTTATTTTCGAATTGCTACAATCTTTTTAACCACACCCAAAAATGTTGTTTAACATCTTAAACCAATATAGCATAATGTACTAAATAACAACTTTGTGGACTAGTATTGATATTTTTAAATTGGTATATCATTCAAACGTGATCTTAAAAATCATTTAGTTCTGATTTAAATTGTAAATTTTGAGGGCTACTCATAAAATAATTGCTAGTAAATCTAAATTAAGATATAAAATTAATCCATCAATTAATTTCCAATAATTTAAAATTTGACCAATTATGTCCTATGTTATTCCAAGAAGGTAATTTGGTGTATTAAATGATTTCACATATACTTAACTTGGACTAGATTGCAGGAACTAGTTTCAACATTACACTAATAGCCATTTTCCCCCTATATAAGATGCCATCATCTGGTCCTTTTCCTAACTGCGTACATTTCTTTTGTTTCATATTTGCTTCAATGATGGCTAACTTGTTGGTGTTTGTACTTGTTGGAATGTTAATGACATGCCTTAAAATAATAGGTATTTTCTCATCATCTCATAATCTTAGTTTTACTTTGTATTACCATTATATACTAGTATTATTTTTTTAGCAAAGGCGCATCATTAATATGATTTTGCCATACACATATTTTGTTAGGTAACATATATATATATATATATATATATATATATATATATAGCATTTTTATACTATCAGCATGTACAACATAAATCCTATGCAAGACGGGTCATATATTACTCTCAACTGATTTTAAGCTATGTTGCTCGGACGCTCTGAAAATATTGTTAGGTGCATGTCGGATCCTTCGAAGTAGTGTATTTTTTAAGAATTCAACATGAGTGTGACGACATTTTAGTGTGCACAACATAAGTTTTAAGTTAGGTATTTAATTATGGTATGTGATCTTAAAACAACTTCCTCTATTTATGGTATGATTTTTATAATGCAGATGCACAACCTGTTGGAGTATGCTATGGGAGAAATGGCAACAACTTACCATCAGCACAAGATGTTGTAAATCTTTATAAAGCTAATGGCATAACAAATATGAGAGTCTATGATCCAATTCCAGAAACACTCACTGCTCTTAAGGGAAGTAACATTAGCATTATTCTTGATATTTCCAATGACAATCTTCAACCCTTTAGTATAGATCCTATGGCAGCTGAAAATTGGGTCATTGCCAATATTAAGAGTTATTTCCCACAAGTCAAGTTCAAATATATAAGTGTTGGCAATGAAGTATCTCCTAAAAATGTTGGGACATCTCAATTTGTTCCATTTGTTCTTCCTGCATTGCGAAACGTGCATCAAGCGATAACGAAATTCGGAATGCAGAATCAAGTGAAGGCCACTACGACGATAGAAACTGGGCTTTTGATGAATACATATCCACCGTCTAAGTCAGTATTTCGCGATGATGTAACTAGTTACATCAACCCGATTATCGACTTTTTGAAACAGAACAACTTGCTTGTCTTAGCGAATATTTATCCATACTATGGTTATATAGGCGACCCTACTCGTGTGCCACTCCCTTATGCACTATTTACACAACAAAATCCCGATCCAACGGGCTATCATAATCTTTTCGACGCTATGTTGGATGCAACTTATTATGCAGTTGAGAAAGCTGGTGGAGATAACCTACAGATTGTTGTTGCTGAAAGTGGATGGCCATCTGATGGTGGATTTGGAGCAAGTATGGAAAATGCTGGGATTTATTATAGGAATTTGATTAGTCATGTGAAGTCAGGTGCAGGAACTATTCACAAGCCTGGAAAAGCTATAGAAACTTATTTGTTTGCTATGTTTGATGAAAATATTAAGATTGGTGCAGAGACAGAGAAGCATTTTGGAGTGTTTCATCCTGATAAAACTCAGAAGTATAATCTTAACTTCGCGAGGATATAAAATTTATAATTATTCAAGACTTTTAGGTGAAAATTATTGTCTACATCATAGAAAAAGATTTGTACTAAATAAAGTTGTGTTTTCAACAAGTATAAAAATTCCAATTCTCTCTCTGTATCAACTTTATATGGCACTAGTACTATTCGAAGAGCTAAAAATAATTCTTTTTTGTATTCGCGTTGAGCCCGAGACAAGTCCGAGACGGCTATTTTCCAATTTGGATAATCTAGATATAAGACAATTGCCTGGAATAAAAGAGGGTCCTAAGGTGCTTAAAAGGCATTCTGGTGCATTAAGTATTTTGCGTTGACACTGAATTTGAGAAAAGATCACACCTCAAGGGGGTGTGATGTAGGCAACCTACCCTGATGTAAGCATTAGTGATTGATTCCACGACTCCAATTTTTATTTATTTTATTTTTAAGGTCTTATTTCGTTATACAGTCAACCCTCTCTATAATAAGTATGAGGCATGGTAAAAACAGTGTAAACAAAGTTAAGCACGTGGTATTTTGCGTTTTCATTGAAAAACTTCTTTACATTTCATAACTCACATGTATCTTCGTAAGTGGGGTCAAGGACCCGTTAAGCTTCATATTCTCATGGGAGCGCGCTGTTCGTCTCGGCAGTATAATAGATGTATCTATGGTTCGTGTCACTCGACCTTCGATAGTGTACAAATTATTCTGAATCGGGCCAAACGATCTCGATATAATCATGTGTTATATCGATGGCATAACAAACACTTTGCTGTACACTTAGTAGAAACGGCATTGTTTGCTATTCTTTTTGTTTGCATATCTAACAATACCCTCCCATTAAAGAATCCTTGTCAAGGATTAAAGTACGATTTGTACTTAGAATGACTGCATAATCCTCTTATGTTGATGGTTATATTTCCATGTTAGATAGGATTCAACATTTGATGGCATAGCAACAATAAGATAAAGGCTAGTACCTTCTTTATAATAATCTTAGAGAAATTATAAATTCTCGTTGTATTAGCTGGATAAAAATATTGAATTTCAGCTAAATCAGTAGATGAAAGAGTTGGCTCGTAATTCATTCTGTATTTATAATCAGTGGTAGCATATGATGTTGTATCAAAATACCTGGTCATAATTTGCTAGGGGTTATCCTTCCATTTTAGATCGGATTGTTCTAAAAGAATTATTAACTCTTTTCTCTCTTTCTGGTTATAAACCTCAATGTTATCATGGCTATCATCTGCCAATGGTGAGGAATATGATGGAGAATTATCGTTTGTGTCTTGTTTGGATTTTATAAAATCCAGAAATTCTTAGTACATTGAGTGGTCTGTATTAAGACCTGATGTTCCTGTGATATTGACAGTTATTAGTTGTTGATTCCTTATTTGGGCTAGGATATTTCCTCTACTATAAGAAGATTCTGATTTTCTTCCTCGCCTCTTCCCTTGATGAGGCCTATATTGTAATACCATAAAATTTTAAGTGAGGATATATTGGACATTTAGAAAATAATTTAGGTCCAAAATAAAAAAAACAAATAAATAAATAAATAAAAGAACAAAAGGAAAGTGGAAACGAAAACTACGCCAACTTTAGAGTTTTACCTAATTAGGATGGTGATCATGGCATATTTGTATATGACTTCTGTGTCTAATATGGAAACTTTTGTCTTTCTTAAACTCCTTTTAGATTTGGGAATCTTTATACTTTGATATATAACTATGACCAAGTAATCATATATATAGGACTACGTCAAAATTTTTTTTTACTTAAGTTAACTGAGCCCTAACCAATTCCGTCGAATACCCCAAGCAGCCTTGAAGATTCCTTGGGTCGTTAGCTCTAATTCTTATCGGTAGAATTCCGTCTTTAACTCAGCTTTGAGTATTATAAAGATTAAACGAAGTCGTACGGATTGCTCGAGGTGGCGAGTTTGATATTTCTACACGAGTACTGTGAGTAGTAATATTACCGCAATTTGTATTTTCATAACTTGCATGATTTACACATGATTTTTTAATATGAATATGTTATTGATTATTTTAAATTGCATGTGGGACAAATCTTTTACTCGATATGAAACCGAAATAGTTATTTGAGATGAGTACCGTGATTTTAAATATTTTCGCTATCACTAGATTTGTTTTACCGTTACTTGAAATTACTGTTATCGAAAGGAAATTATATGATTTGATAAGAACTGAGATGCCCTATATTGTTTTTAAATAGTTTCTACGAGTGTATACGAATTTCAGAGACAAGTATAAATGGGAGTAGACATTGAAGGATCCCGTAGCTAACGACGAGTTCGTTTGACCTGGTGCACCTTGTAATTACTGATTACCGTTATAGCCCTCGCTAGTGGGAAGGTAGAACTAGCATACCGTTATCGATTTCCCTCGAGTAGGGACTACCGTTATATATGACTTCTGGAAAGAAGTCCACAGTTATACCGATTACATGATTCGTTCATTGAAACCTTCCAAAAATATGAATACTGATATTATACAATGGTTACTGAGCTTATTACTGAATTGTTAATTATATTTTATTACAAGAAAAGCGTGATGAGACTGGAAATTATTTATTGTTTCTGAAAGAGCATTTTTATGTGATTTTCTCTTTGAGATACTAGCATGTTTTCTGACTTGTCCCCAAATAAACGGTTGTGATTAAGTGTTATTACTCACTGAGTTAGCGACTCATTCCCCCCTAATTTATTTTACAGAGACAGCAGTTGACGCAGGCGACGATCTCGTGAATTAGAGCGCCCAGGTGGACATTTTCTCGGTGAGCCTCGCACTTGTTCGCGTGGGCATAGATTTTCTGATTGTTAGGGCCTTTCATTGAACTTTTAGAGTCGCTCCATAGTTATCCTAGTATTATGCGTATTCTTTCGTTATTATGGTCTTATGTTGAGTATCGTTCTTATTTATCAAAGTTGGAGATAAATTAGAATTTCTATTGGTTAGTTGGTGGTTTAGTTATACTGGAGACTTGTATTGGTTAATTGACAAGTTGTTAATTATTTGGTTTAATATTAGGATGTTTGGTTGTTGATTTGAGACAGGAAAGTTTTTTGATGGTCCAAAAACAGGAAAAACTCTGTCCGATTTTCTGTAAAATTTCCGATGAGGCTTACTTGGGAGCACTTGCTCCTAAGCGCCGGTCACAATCCTAAATTTGGGTCGTGACATATATGCAGGTCTCATATCTTATCAAAAGATTAAAATAATTATTAATTCAAAAATTCTCTAGTAAGAAAGTCAGGGAGACTATTATCTGTCCCTTTTTTATAAACAATCTCAAAATCAAAAGGAGCTAACAAGGCTTGCCATTTTGCAAATATCTGTTTAGAAATATCATATTTACAATCTTTATTAAAGATAAATCTTGCTGCTTGGCAATCAATTTTTATTAAAAACTTCTGATTATATAAATCAGTCTGAAATTTTAATACATATTTTACTATGGCAAGGATTTTCTTTGTCACAGTAGCATAATTCTTTTGGGAATTATTACATTTTTCCCAATAGAATTGAACAAGATATTTTTGTCTATCAGTCGGAGAACATTGTTTTAATATTCCACCAACTCCAATCTCTATGGCATCAGTTTCAACTACTTTTGCCCAACTTGGATTAGCAAGTGTAAGAAGAAGGTTATTAACCTTCTGCTTTATTAGTTTAACTATTGTAGTATGATTATTAGTCCAGGCTTTCGGATTTTTCTTCAATCTTTCATAAAGAATTGAAGTATCCTTAGCTAGGTCCTTTATGAAAGGAGAAATATAATTAAGGCTTCCTAGAAACCTTTGGAGGTGAGTCTTATTAGTTATGACATCTTAGAATTTGGATGCAAATTTGATGCTCCTTTGGATCAGAAATATTCTTCTATTCTGAATATTATGACCTAAGAATCTTATACTAGTCTTAAAAAGGGCCTTCTTTGGTTTAGAGATGACTAAACCATTTTGAATTATAATTTTTCTAAAAAGATCCAAATGTTTAAAAAGAATCTCAATATTTTTTGAAAATACTAAAATATCATCAATATAAACAATTATAAAATTTGTATAAGGCATGAAAATATATTCATAATTTTTTGAAATTCAGAAGGGGCATTTTTTAAACCAAATTGCATAACATTCCATTCATATTGACCCATTGGGACATTGAAAGCAGTTTTATATCTATCTAACTCAGATATCTGAATTTGCCAATAACCAGATTTCAAATCAAATTTTGAAAATATTATGGCATCATGTAATCTATCCAATAATTTTTTTTATTAGGGATTGGATATCTTATCCATTTTAAAGCCTTATTAAGTGGTTTATAATTAATAACTAACATTGGAACTCCTCGTTCCTGTTCAGCATGTTTATTAACATAAAACCTTTCTGCAGCAAAGAATCTATTTTTTTTTTTGCATAATTCCAAATTCCAAACACATTTGGCAAGGTCTAGCTTTAGTAGGAATATTATCCTCTAAAAAGTCTTTTTCATAAGGAAGACTAACTCTGTGCTTTTTCCTATTCCAAAATTGATTTGGATGGTCTCTAAAAATTTGTAAAGCAAATTGATTCTTTAATAAATTAATTTTTTCAATAAGTTTAGGAATTTTTAAATCCTGTTCAATTGTAAGGATAAAACAATATCATACTAACACTAATTCTATCGAGCTAAGGAAGACAAAAAGAAACGACTGACTGCCTAATAACCTTTTACCCTAATCCTCAACCTCCATACTCTCATATCGTGGGTCATGTCCTCATTAAGCTCTAGTTGCGCTATGTTCCACCTAATCATCTCCCCCTAAGACTTCTGTTGCCTACCTCTAGCCTTCCTCATACCCACCAAAACCAACCTCTCACGCCTCCTAAGTGGAGCATCTGTGCTTCTCCTCTTAACATGCTTGAACCATCGTAGCTTCGCCTCCCGCATCTTATCCTTCACAGGGGCCACTCCCAACTTATTCTGAATAACTTCATTCATAATCTTACCTAACCTGGTATGCCCACATATCCATCTCAATATCCTCATATCAACTACTTTCATCTTCTGGACATGAGAATTCTTGGCTGGCCAACACTCTACCCAATACAACATAGTCGGTCTAACCACTACTTTGTAGAACTTACCTTTAAGTTTCAATGGCACATTCTTATCATGTGAGACACTGAAAGTGAACCTCCACTTCATCCACCCTGCTCCCATATAATGCGTGTCATTCTCATCAATCTCCCCATCACCTTGTATTATAGACCTAGGGTACTTGAAACTCCCTCTCCTGAGAATGACTTGTGTATCAAGCCTCACATCTATGTCCACTTCCGGGGTAACGTCGTTGAACTTACATTCCAAGTATTCTGTCTTGGTCCTATGCTCAACTTGAAACCTTTAGACTCAAGGGTATATCTCTAAACCTCCAGCCTCTTGTTAACACTACCTCACGTCTCGTCAATCAGAACTATATCATCTGCAAATAACATACACCATAGTACATCCCTTTGAATGTGTCGCATCAATGCGTCCATCGCCAAGATAAAAATAGTCTAAGGGATGATCCCTGATACAACCCCCATCATAACCGAGAAGTAATCAAAGTATCCTTCCTGTGTCCTTACCTATGTCTTAGCTCTATCATACATGTCCTTGATCACCCTAATGTAAGTTACAGACACACCTTTAACCTTCAAACATCTTCATAGAACCTCTCTCAGGACTTTGTCATATGCTTTCTCTAGGTAAATGAACACCATATATATGCAAGTCCTTCTTCATCGTATGCTTTCTCTATGGAAGCCACAAGATTAATGGCTTCCATAGTCGATCGACCTAGCATAAAAGTGAGTTAGTTCTTGAAAATAGACACACTACTCCTC
This sequence comes from Nicotiana obtusifolia, assembly GCA_002018475.1. Lineage (NCBI taxonomy): Eukaryota > Viridiplantae > Streptophyta > Magnoliopsida > Solanales > Solanaceae > Nicotiana > Nicotiana obtusifolia. Next base: position 128,829 of record MCJB01041168.1, on the reverse strand, counting down.
ATCCTCCCTTCTATTACTCTCTCCCAAACTTTCATCATGTGCTTAGCAGTTTGATACCCCTATAGATGTTGTATTTTTTGATATCACCTTTATTCTTGTATAACGGAATTATCGTACTCCACCACCACTCTTTATGCAATGTCGTCATCCTAAAAATGACGTTAAACAACCCATAGAGTCATTTTGGACTTACAGTACTGTAATATTATAAAATAATTATGGACTTAACTTTGTGTATCTTTTGATATGCATGTTATATTGATCATGCTTTTTTCATTTGCACAAGACAAATTCATGTCACTTTTCACATAGTTATTTTGAGAGAGAAAAATAGCTATTCTTTTAGAGTGTTAGATGTCGCTCAAAATGACAAATTCTTTTTCTTTTAACGGAAAATAACGAATTTGCTCCATGTGTTATTGCAAAATTTCTAGTTTTGATATTTAAGTTAATACATTAAGCATATTTAACCTTCAATAAATTTAAAGGTGCAATTTGATTCTTGAAAGACTAGTAGTGAAAATGGAAACGAGTTCACTAAAATTTCCCTGGAAGATTTCATTACCTTTGTGAAGCAAGGTGGTGTTGTGCAACATGCATTGACACAAAGAGAGCAGATTCTCATTCTTTTGAAGCAAACTGTTGTGTAAGTCTTAAAACCCTGCACAAGTCTCTTGTAATTGATGCTCTTTTAATCCATCATAACATGCTACATTTATGCACATCAATATTGTCAAAGGTGCGCTTAAAGCGCGCTTAAGCCTTGAAGCGAGGCTCAAAACACGTTGAGCCTTCGTCTCGCTTTGTGGACGCTTTAGTATCGCATTAAAGCTCTAAGGCATACTTTTCCTTGCCAATGAGTAAATCTTGAGAAGGCGACCTTAAACAATTGATATTTCACTTTATCATGATTTTTTTTTAATTTCTTTGTTCATATATTTGTGATTCAATTTCTATTTTTGATACTTACGTTAATACATTAAGCATATTTATCCTTTAATTAATTCAAAGGTGCAATTTTGATTCTTGAAAGACTAGTAGTGCTAGAAAATTTTAACAGGATAAACAAAAGGCAGAAGACTCAAAAAAAGCTAACAGCAGACCTCATTGTGAGGTGAAACTTCTCTGTCACTTCCAACGAGATGATCAGAATACGAGATCCCTCCTTTGCTGCTAATCTCAAACTTGGCTCTTATGTTATTATATGTGGACTTTAAAAAATATTACAGAATTATGTTTGCTTCAGTCACTGTTGGATAAAATATAGTTTGTGAAATAAATTTCTCTGAAACAAAGTTGTTTCATACACTGATGCAAATAAGATAATGAACGCATAGAACTTTCTACATTCCTAACTCAAAATTCATTATTTAAATAAGCACAATTTTATGGCTTTCTTGGCTTTCGAAATTCATATTTTAAGATCTCTTTTTTAGGAAATTTAAATGGCAAAAACAGCCTCACCAAACGCTATTGTTGTAGCATAGGATCCTCTATCTGGGGCAAGTTAACATTGCATCACTTTTTATTTATCTATCTTGTTTTGAATGATAGAACTTAGAAGTAATAATTTTGCTAAAATTTTCTAACATCATTAGTCTTAGGGATCATAAATTTGCACGTTAAGATTAATTAGAGGTTAAATAATCTTAGCTGACTAACACATCGATCAAAACAGGAATTATGTAATAATATGGGGACAACAGGTGAGCATTGTCCAACTGTTGAGGTAACACACCAGCACTGTCAATCTGCTGCTTTTCAGTAGAAGGAGCAGAAATTCGATCATCACATTTTTGGTGCAATTCTTGTGTTTTTGCTTGACGACTAGTTTTCTTATGACCTTGAGAAGACTGAGGAGTGTCAAGGTCGCACAATTCAACTGCTACAGTGTCTCTAGCATTTGGTCGAACACCTGGTGTGCGCGACACTGCCAAATCTTCTTTTTGCAATGTTGTGGAGTTTAGTTCAACGAAAATTGGAACTGAGGGGTGGAAAACAATATCCTAAACCTCAGGAATCATTTGGCATTGGTCTTGAGTCAATTGATTTAGCAGAACACCAGTCGCCACCAACTGGTGTAGTTCTGAGCTATTCAGGTGGTCGGAACTCGTGATTCCGGCGGTGAGGTGATCTGAAATTTGGTGGGGAGATTGGGATGAACCTGGAGAAGGATCTCCAGCACTTGGAATGGCTCGATTTGGCTCAGAATCGAGTGAGGAATTGTTGGAAGCTCCCAGGCGATTTTTTGCTACAGTAGCCCCAATCTTCTTTTGCAAATATGTAACAGCTGGGCTAATTGTTTGGGATGAGATTTGTTGGTGATGATGCGCCATCGTAAGACGCTTCTTTTGGGACAAGTCCGGTGGCTTTTCACCGGCGGATGACGGAGAATCGAGCATTTAAGCTCGATCGCAACACTGTTCACGACAGTCGTTTGTACGGAGAGAATTCTGATTTTTTGGGTTTCAAATTCTTTCCACTTCATTATTTTATTTTAATGGTTAAGGATTTTCATATCTGAGTAAAATTGAGATGCTTATTTTTTTCTTGTACTATTTTTTATAATCTTGTAAAAAGTTTTATAATACTACGAGTCGTTAAAAATTAAATTAGGATAGTACAAGAAAAAATAAAAATAACATAGTGACTATATCAGCATTTCATAATTAGACAGCCTTTTTCCTAAAGGACCACTATTTCTATTCCTTTCAGAAACCCCCTTTTCTTATTCTCCTTTTATTTCACTTCATTGTTTTGTTTAATGGCAAGGATTTTCACACTTAACTAAAATTGAGATGCTTATTTTTTTTTCCTTGTACTACTTTTTGTAATCTTGTAAAGATTTTATAATACTACAAATTGTTAAAAACTACATCAACCGTACAAGAAAAAATAAAAAAACATAACGTAGTGATTATATCAACATTTCATGATTAGACAGCCTTTTCCTAAAGGACCACTATTTTTATTCCTTTCATAAACCCCCATTTATTGAACAATATGTTTTCATGTTCTCCCTTTGTTTCACTTCATTGATTTGTTTTAACGGTGTTTACCCTTAAAACTGAGTAACAATTGAATTTGTTCGTAGTGTTAAGGATACGCGAATCAATTCGATATAATGTAAAATATAGAGCAAATAACTTAGAAATATAATGGGTAAAAAGTAGTAATCAAACCACAATGATCGAGTAGCCGGTGACCAAATATGAAAGGTAGACAGAATTTTATGAACTGTAGCAATGAGCAGTAATAATTTCTAGTATTTTCTCCTGTAAGTATTGTGTGTTACAATGAAGGTCGAATGCCCTTCTTATAGGCAGATCAAAGAGCCCTAAACATGGTAAAAGTCTAATTACAAGGTAAATCCCTTCAATTACGGGATGGAATACCCTAAAATGGTGGCTTAACGTCTGTAACGGTTGAGATATTTACTCCTTGGCGAGATATCAGGAATCAGCGAGATATACGATTGAAACCGATCCCTATTACGAGATGTGCCTTGGTCGGCCGATGTCAGTTGCCCCGTTTCAGTTGCTCCCGCTTCCGTGCTCGACTTGCTGACTTCGGATCGGGGCAGCCCGGTCTTACATCGTATCCGGGCCCGACTCTTCTCGAGCAGTCGATTATATCCGACCCAATACAAATGGCTAGGATTTTCACACTTAACTAAAATTGAATATATTTGTTTTACTTGTTTGTCTAGGATGTTTGATGAAAGCAAAGTAACTTTATTTAGTATAAGGTGTTTCTGTTAATACTTAAGACAAATTACTCAATTAGGAATAGGGAGATGACCAAAGAGACAATAAGGGAGACTAGTTATCAAAAATAATTTCTCTACTTCATTAGGAGCATAAAACAATACGTCTGGAGTAATTAATTAATATAGCATATTTGTTCTAGTCTCCTTCATTACTTTGCTTTTGCATAAAAAAAAGCATAAAAGATACATATAATCTCTCTAGCTAATTGCAATATTTTGTTGAACATTCTTCCAAGCAACTCTTCATCAGCTTCGAATCTACAAATAATTTGTTAAAATATATGTCACAAATTATGTTATATAAACTTCATGACATGTCAGCAAACATAGAATTGTTGAAATAAAGAAAGTTAAGGAAAGAAAAATACCTTCTCTAAACTTGGAGCAACGTTCAATTGAACAAGTAAAATTACAATTCAATACTTCAGAAGAAACGGAAAATTGGCATTGTTTCAGGCAATCGTCAAGGCAATGGGGAGTTTTACTTAAGGCACATGCAAGTATACATTTTGCTTTGCAAGATATTCCATCGTCGCCAACAGCTTCATTATTTGTGGCTTCAGCATTTGCTAAAATAGGCACAATAAGAAAAACTGCCACTAGAACTTTTGTGAAATTCATGATTTGTAATATGATGCACTTCCTCTCCTTGATTGATTTTTTTTTTTTTAACTTTGTAGCTTGGATGTTTGATAAAAGCAAAGTAGTGCTATTTATAGTAAGAACTCTATGTCAAATTTAAGACAAATTACACTATAATCTTATCATAAATATTAGATTACACCAAAATAAATTATTGGGTCAGGCCTTTCATGTTTTGCAAGTCGTGTACAACCTGTACTATAGCTGTATCAATCAGTTTCGAGAAAATACTTACCTGTACTTTTTGTTTATACCAAAACGAATAATTTAACTCTAACCGTTAAAATTAAAGTAATATTAAACGCTACTTAACCACGAATAAGTTATAGATGTGTTTAACACATCTAAAATTTATCAATTTGGTATGAACATCGAGCGCGAGTAAATTTTCACGATGCGCGTCCCATGTCAATTTACGACATTCCTTGGTTAGAGCGTCCCTTAGTTAGCGGAGGTCTTGAGTTCAATACAAGTTGTATCGTTTGTATACACCCTTGTATTCCACCTTAGTTACATTTAATACATATAGTATTCGTTTCACGAATAAATACAATCACGCAAACGGATACAGTTAATACACGTTTTATTTGTTGCACGAACAAATACATTTAACACAGGTTGTATTCGTTATGCGTTTGCATAAAGTGATACAAGTTAGTAACAATTAAATAGTAACTTCGGATAGTAATTAGGCAAACTATTATTTTTAGGCTCTAAGCTACAATGGATAAAGAATGCACTAATCACTCCTCTTTATACATGGTATGGCTGAATGAAAGTTCAAATAGGACATTATTGCCCTTAGAATAACTTTTTGTCTGTTCGAACTTGTAGTACATCTAAACCATATATTACGTGTTGCACTTTTATCATTAAATTAAAAGTCTGATAGTAATGGAGTAGACAAATTTGATATATTTTAGTAAATTTATTACTTATAACAATACAATACATATAATACAATACGATACGATGTAAAACGTACGTTATGAAACGAACAACTCGAACAGGTTGTTAAGGTACTACTCCTTTCCCTTTGATTTCTCAGCCAAAAAGGAATTATATTCATCTTTCATACATTGATATTTCTCAATCAATTTTCTGAAAGCCTCTTTCTTTTCCTCTGAAATTTCCTTTTTTTCTAATTGAAGCTTCATTTCTTCTTTCTTTTTCTTGAGCTCATTGACAATTGTTATCTTCTCATCATGCTCTTTCTGTAATTTTATAAGCTCTGACTTCTCTTTTTTACCTGCATATGTACCAATATTACAAGAAATATTTATGAATTTCAGTTTTATAACATTCTTTTACGAGTCATGGACAAAAATAAAAGCTAACTTTTTATTAGTCAATTTCAAATTAAGTCTATATAAGCATTTCAATAGGTCAAACAAAGGGAGGAAAGAGCTAGGTCTCGTATAGAAGTAGGGGGTTTTTCGCTTTTCGACAGGAGATGATCCATAAGCGCTCTTGGTCTTCTATCCGTATCCGCTGCTCTTAGCCTTGTTAGAATCCAATGTTAGAAGGAAGAATTCAATAGGCATCCCAATATCCGTTTTCTTAGATAGATAAGAGATCAGCTAAAGTAACAATTGTCGTGGTTCAAACTAAATACATTGCTACTTAGTTACTATTATATTTGGACTTTTAGCCACTTAATCGTGCGCACATCGACTAAATCCACCATGTACTTATTATTTCTCACCAGCATAAGTATCAAATAATCTTGCGCATCAATGCTTAGATAGATCTCTCATTAAAGAAATTTAAATGGAAATTTAACAATGATCATATAGAATATACCTACCTGAAAAATTGAATGAGCTGTTGCCGTCCTCCATAATTTCAAAACAATTTCTGCCAATACTGAAAGTCTTAACGATATTAGAAATTCTGTTTTTATTTTGCTTTAACCAAACTTAAAAGGTAAATAAAAGATAATATAATTATGTATTTTCATGTCTGTATCAGATTTTCATGAAATTCCTTTAATTTGTTGCTAAGTCTGCATTAAATTGCACACTTAGTGATTCTATATGATCTAACATAATTTTTTTTTCTTTTCATTCTTCTTTTATCCTTAAACTCTGGGGTTTCAATTTTCAGCTTATTTAACAATTGCATTTCGATGTTAAGTGTGGAAACACTAAAGATCCTCTTAATTTGGGAGGAAATTTAAAAAATTAAAAGAAAAAGTATTAGTATATAAAAAGGCCATGAAACGTAAATTATTATGGCCAAATGTGAAATGACTATGTTCTACAATAATCAACTGTATATAGGAGTTTGTAACTAAAAATGAATAGACCAATTCCAAATTTGCCAGAATACTCGTAAATATATGAAGTTAATCACGCTAAATATTCATAAATTGGTCATGCAAATATTACAGTAACTTATGTGTATTGGTGGAAGGTAACGGATACCCTATAAAAATACTTAAAGTGTATGTAAACTGACTCGGACGGCATGATTATGAAAAAAAGTAACTTACCTTTGGTATCAACTTTTTAAGCCACCCTGTGTTCCACCTCTACGGACTCAAACTATCAACTATGAGAATCCTTGTATAAGTCAATTTATAACAAGCTTGGACAATTCTGCAGCAAGAATACGTACTATTCTACGTAAAATGCAGCTCCAATGCATAAAATATTCCGCATTTACATAGGGTTCGGAAAGGCTACATCCTAAGGGGTATGATGCGGACAACCTAACCTAATGCAAGCATTGGTGATTGCTTTCACGGCTCGATCCCATGACCTATAGGTCATACGGAGATAACTTTAAAAATTATTGCTCCAAGACTCCCCTTCGATACGACAGTTCTATGTATAAAATATAAAACGATAAATAAATAGAGTAGGTTTTTCAAAGTGATAGTCTTGTTCTATACGTTTTTCTGTGCTCAATTGGACTAAATTTCAGAACTAAATCAGAACGCCATCGATTAGTAACTACATGAAAAATGCTTATATGTTTTGTATTTCTTTTAGTTTTCACTCGGTGTTCGGTAACCAATTAGAGTTCGATTATATTCGAATTCGCGCTTGAAAATCCCATGTTACGAATAAAGGAAGAAGAATTGAGGACATTTCAACCCTACATCTATCTGCTATTGGATAAAATCACAGCATTACGTTAATTACAAGACCAATCTCACAAGATCGTTTTGTTTGGCTCTATGAGTATGAAAAATGATAACTATTTAGGAACAAATGGAGTAAATTAAAGGGTAGACAACTATTTGTTAGAACAATAATAACAATTATGTCTCAATCACAAGTAGAGGCGACATATAAATTATCCATATCTATCTTGCTCTATTTTGAACCTTTTATTTATAATTTTAGAAGTGTAACATGTGTTAAAATGTCCGTACTAATGTTTTTAATATTGTGAGGATTTTTTATAAATCGGTAAGTTTTATACTGGTCGTCAACCTACCATCACCTTTCTCTTTTATAGGTTTAGAACTGGTAACATAAACAAGCTCACGTGAAGTTATGAACAAAGATTTGATGAAAAAACAAAAACAAAAAAAAAATTATTTATTTGTTTTATTTTATGTACAATTACAGAAAATCCTCCTTTGAATGGAAACAATATCCATATCATAGATTTCAGTACAAAGATTTGCTCTGCCATAGACATGAAAGTGTTGAATCCTGTGACTCATTATAATGTGTAATGGGGAATAAGAATATCACAGGTCAGTGCTATGGACAAATTTTGCATATTTCCAAAGAACGATTCCACCAACAACAATAATAACAAACCTAGTTGTATAATTTCATAAGTGGGGTCTGGAGAGAATAGTATATATTCTACTCCTACATTGTGAAGATAGATGAGCTGTTTCCGATAGACCCTCGGCTCACGGAAAAGGAAAAAAATAGCAGTACTGAAAAAGAAATCCAGTACTCAGTAAAGAAGCCATGAAAAGAGATAAACCGAAGCAAAAGAAACAACATGTAATAATAGAAATCTAAGACAAAGAAATACGAGACTATTACTACTACTACTACTACAGGACTGAAAAGAAGAATCTTCGCTTACTTCCTAACTGACAACCCTAATTTTCGACCTCACGCTTTCCTATCCATGGTCATGCGAAGAACAATTCCCTTCCGGAAAATAAATTAAGCACTTATGTCTGTGCGTATGCATAAATATATAATATTATCATTGCGCAATAAGATGAATGAGATGCCATCATACATAATCATAGGTTATATGTTCGAGTTTTGAGAATGAAAAATCTTTCGATAGGAACTATTTTATCTCATTTGTGGAGTTATTCGATTCGAATCTAAATCAACCTGGTGAACTTCATATGCCTGATGATTATATAAAAAATATATATATATTATGTGCAATAAACTCTTATAAACAAGTCCAATCAAGATAGCTAAAATATAAAGTTTTGATAAATGAAATGAAAGCTATAAACTCCTATAAACAAGTTCAATGTCTACCAACAGGCAATAGTGGTGCAAAACCTTATAAGATTGTGGTCCAAGTCAATCTGGGTAGGAAATGCCCAAATTATCAAAGCAAAAAATCTAATTAAAAAGATATTGAGAAACATGATTCAATTATGCGGCTAATTATTTGTCAAAAAGCAAGTCTTTGAAAGAAAGAAAAAGAAAAAGTGAAAAGTGAATAATTTTTTAAATTTAAGTAAAAAAAAAAAAACGTGTTTCCCACCCCAAAAAAAAAAAGTTACTACATTCCCAACACATAGCTTAGTTTATTCTATTTAGCCTAATTAAATTTTGGACCAACATAGTTATAATTTATTACTTGACTTAGCTCATTTTTAACCATTCAAATTTGATTACCGATTTGTAATGTAATTGTCACCTAAAAGAGAAAACTAATTATAAATTAAGATACATGCACTATATTAATTCTTTAGAATTTAAATTTCTCTTCATCTGATCAAAAATAAACAAGTGATTAAAGAGCACGTGACCTTTCTGAAACACTTAAAGCTCGTTTGGTCGAGTGTATAAGAATAATGTTGAATATGGTGTATTTATAATGCTGGTATTAGTTATGCTTTCATTAATTATGCTGACATATTTCTTATTCATTGTTTGATTTGATGTATTAAAGCATTGCACAATTTCTAAAAGAATTATTTGTTTACAAAAATACCCTCTTAACCAGTGCATCACTTATCTTTTTAAAAGAAATATATGTTGAGGAATGTTTTATATGAAAAATATTTTTTTTTAAAAATTATTTGATTTGTCTACCTATATGTAGTATAGAACTGAATATTTATTTATAAAATAGAAAATCTGTTAAGTATTTATTTATTTACTAGGGATATAATCTTATTTTCCACTTTCTTGGATTATTTCAAACTTGCATTAGTATATAGCATTTTTAATCAAGCATAAATTTTGAAGGACGATTTTGTCTTTAACTAAACTAACGCATGCAATAAAACCCATCGCATTGTTAATACCATGGTTTCTTATGCATTAGTTATGCATAGGTTAATACCAAATAAGGTGTATAACTAATGCTTGCATAACTAATGCATAGGTTCAAAAAGTGTACCAAACAAGGTATTATTAATACACAAAGCTAATGCATGCATTAGTTTATCTAATGCATCCTACCAAACGACCCCTTAATACAATGGTGTTTCAAGCGTTTTTTTTTATTATTATTTTCTTATAATCAAGCAATCGCAAAGAACCAATTATACACGGCATAAAATTCGATGAGTAATAAATAAATCGCCTTCTAATTTTTCAATTAAATACCAAGCTTTTGTTTCATAAATATGATTCAAACCCGTGACATGTAACTTCGTCTAAATCAAAGTGCACGATTCAAGCGATAGAACAACTCAGAACAAAGTATCCCACATTCAAGCAGGATCCGAAAAATAACCACACCCCGAAAGTGTAATGTAGATAGTCTACCCTAATATAAGCATTACTAGCTATTTTCACAGCTTAAACTCATGACCTAGAGATCCCACGAAGATAACTTTATCGATACACCAAGGATCCCGATTAAAGTGACGTTCGCACAAAAAAATTCTTGATATATCATGTGTAAGTGACCAAAATATTTTATGCAGATTTTAAAGGTGCGCCGGTCTAAACCAAAAAAAAAAGGACAATATCACAAATTTACTATTATGTACTCGATTAATCACAGCAATGTATAGCCATTTCCATTAGTATTATTCTTTAATGCTCACACATGTTGGGGTGCAACTCACTTGATTACATGTGAAAAAGTTTCTATACGTTCTAGTTCAGATGCCCCAGACAAAAAAATTGTCTCAATTATTGCCCCCCCAGATTTTACTAAATTAAGAACTCCACTTAATTAAGGACAGCCGAATATAATATTCCTCTTGTCCCAAGATAATATCCTATGAACTGATTCAAGTCCATTCTTTAACTCCAAAAATTTGTTGACTACAGGTTCAATATAAATTTATGCCAAATATATTGAAAAATAACTCTATATGGAGTAGGTTTTCATGGCTCGAGCTCGTGATCCTTTCTTTCACTTATCAATAGAGCCCTTTCTTTCACTTATCAATAGAGCCCTAATCGGCTACATTTGTAACCCGAAAATGACAAGTGAAAATCAGAAAAAAGAAAGTAGAAATGACACCATATCAATAGAGCCCTAATCGGCTACATTTGTAACCCGAAAATGACAAGTGAAAATCAGAAAAAAAAAAAAGTAGAAATGACACCACGTAGCCATTCTCTAAAGGTACTGCTATTTAAGAATTAGTCAATGCGTCCTGAATTTTAATTTTTTAGTTTAATTTTTCAAGATAAAAATATCTTGAATTATCCTGAAATTAAGATTTTTAATTTAACTCTCAAGATAAAAATAAATATTGATTAATCTTGAAATAACATCATAAGAAAGGCTATCTGTGCACTTGCCCAAAAAAAAAATAACAGTAATAAAGTAAAAGTCAGCCGAGTCTTTCTTCTTTTTACGCCTAGGAAGAGTAAAGCAAGAAGAATTGATGGATCTAATTTTCCTCCTCTTGTTATAGTTACTATAGTTAATCTAAAATATGGACTTTAGAGCCAAATATGACCTCAAATAGGGCAGATAACGTTATGTACAAAGTACAAAACTATATAATAAAACATAAATGTATGGGGCACGTGATTTCGTGGAAGAACTCAAATTTATATGATTACTTATCTATTATCTTGGGCTTAACACCATATAAAATCAAGAGAGAGAGAAACAGGAATATCTACTCTGAGGATCTCCACCAACTCCATTTGAGGGACCCAAAATAATAGACATTAGGAAATAAAAGAACATCAATTCAATCACTTTATGTTGAATCATTTTTATAAACGAATCCTGTTTACTCTTTAATACTCATTTCTATTAAAACTTTCTTGTAGTACTGTTCTCTTTTCAAGCGAATTTTTATTTCAACTGCATCCCTATTGCAAAGAAATCAACCTCGGTTCATTCTGTTGATAGGTTAGTTTGATGCAAGGTGTGAGCGAAAATTCCCAGACTCTATGTTAGTAAGAAGACAAAATTATTCTAATAGTTATTAGGGGCAAAGGGTCAAAATTTGGCTGCACATGTACACAACAGATTAAATGGAAAGCATGCCAAAACAGAAGGGGGCACCAGTACCCATAAAAACAAAAGGGCAAAGACACATTTAAGTATGAATAGGGCTATATGGGACTTGAAAGTGAAAGTGGAGTTTGGGGGGTACCCCTCTCTGATACCATTCAAATTTTGTGTCAGTAGCCATGTGATAGTATGGCCCTTCAACCCTCATGTCCAACTAAAAGAAACCACAAAATGAGACAAAAGAGTCCCCCTTAAAGTAGCCTTTGATAGCACAAAAGAACAGACCTTTTTTTAACCCCACCATTTTCCCTTCAACCCTCCCCTTCCCCCCCCCCCCCAAAAAAAAAAAAAATCCTCTCCGAAGGAGTAGTATCCGGACCTAACTTGTGTGCACTTCCATTATTTCAACAGGCATCTATTTCGTCTTTTACCAACACAAGTATCGAATAACTCTAGCATCTATCATCCTCTACTAGCATAAGTATCGATTAACTCTCAAAACCAAGAGTGTTGCACAGATAGAAAGAAATTGCCCAGCATTTTTGTCGCTACTGAAATTTGAACTCTGATCTCCTATAGTTTCACTCACTTAATTGACCGTTAGGCACAACCTTGGATGCCCTTTTCTTCCCTGGTTTCCTTTTCCAAGTATAATCCCTCTACTCCTAATAAATGATAAAAGGACTTAAAAAAGGCAAACAAAGATCTTTGCAATCTACATGCAAAGTATTCAAACTTTTATTTCCCTTTTGAGTACCTAGTTCCTATGTTGCTCGGACTCTTAAATATACTAACGGTTGCGTGTCGGATCCTCCAAAAGTAGTGCATTTATGGAGGATCCGACACAGGTGCGACAACATACTTGGAAAGTCTGCAGAATATAGCCTAGTTCCAACAAAGTAAATGGTAGTAGTATCACCTCATTCTTGAAAATATTGGAAGCTAAATCTAGAACCCCACTTAGCAGAAAGTGATCATCTAAAAGGCATTTTCATATTTCAACTTTAATTTTTACATGATAGCAAGTTAACAACAGTAAAAAACAGAGGAAAGAGAGGAAACTACTATCATAACTAAGGGTTATTACTAGCCTGCCTCTGATTTTTTGCTATTGTTCAAAGTGTGGTCCAGCACACAACTACAAAAGAGGGTACAAAATAAACACAGAGAGAGACCCCACTCCCATTAATCAGTTCATCTGTCCTTTACGTATACATTATGTATTTGTTGTAAGTAGTATGGTATTGATGATGACAACAATCTTGAGGTGATCTTCCTTACCAATCTTTACTTCTGTTGTTGGTATACTTTGGCTATACAGCTAGAGGACTTTTACTTCTTGTATATGGTACTACTCAAACTTTTCTGCATAAACAAACATAAGAGAATCTAATTTAAAACAAGAACGACAAATAAAATTGAAACCAAAAATTAAATAAAAAACAAGATTCTTTTACCAAGCTAAGTTAATCCCTCCTAGCTAGCCTTGAACAAACTCTAACACCTACATTTCAATGGCTTCTTGCCCAGAAGTAAACCTGGTCAATGACCACCTCAAATTAAGTTCTTTTCACTCTTTTTTAAAACCAAAGAGAATGGATGGAGAAAAGATGTTGAGAGGCTAAGTACCTTGACATGTGGAAGTAACAAGATTTAAGAGAAGCCATGTTGAGGGTAGAAGTTGAGGGAAGCATAGAGATGTTGTTAGTAGTAGTAGTTATTGGGGAACTAACGCTGGCTTCAGCTGAATCAGTGGAGAATGCAGCTTGGTGTTCTGCAGCTGACTTTGTAGGAGAAGCAAAAAGGTTATCAGGAAGGATGTGCTCCAAGCTGCTTCAACACCAAACAAAAATCAATAACATTAGAAAGAATCCAAAAAACACTAATTTGCACTATTTTAAAACTAATTCCAGCAAAATTTGACATCCTCACTGGTGAAACCAAATGAAATGTTCTCAACTACAATCTTGAACTGGGAACTCCTGCTGTTAATAATCTTGAAATTATATTGAAGAAATTTCTGTTCAGTACCTTTCTTGAAGATTAGAGTCATCACCGTTGGCGGTCTGCTCCTTGCTGCCATTTTCGTTTCCAATATCACTAGGTAGCATTTCCTGAGGCACCTTCTCATCAGATGCATTAGATGGGGACTTGATAGCTTCATGGATATCGTTATTTTCTATAGAAAGAAATAAAATCAGCAAATACTCAACCCACCAAACTAAAGAAGAAAACAGCAAAGAAACTCTCAAAGGTAAACCTGCAGGGATTTCCTCATCAATGCCATTAGACAGAGGAACAAGACTATGACTGTTTTGAGAGTGAAACTGCATCTCGGAAGCAGTTGGAAGACTAGCAGAGAGGCTCGATGGGAAGTGATCATTGCGATGTTGATTCTTCAGGTCCATCAGTTGCAAATTCATTAACCTTCTGCCTTGAAGTTCAATGGCTTGCTGCAATTCAGCCTCCTGCTCTAATTTTCTTCTCAACATCATCTCATGCGAATTATAGAACATTCTTGCTCCTGTATATATGAAAAGACACTTAAAGGGTGTCAAACAATCCATCCTCCAATTGAGAAGAAAATCAGAAATTTAATTCATATTCTTACCAAACGGAAGGTCATATGGCTCCCTAGACTCAAGGGCTGATGGGCTTAAACATGCCGACAGCTCTCCTCTATCCAACGAATGTTGTTGTTGCAGTTGCTTCCTTTAGTTCAATCAACAATGAAACATTAGGCAAATAAAGGAGCCATAATAACTCAAGAATAACATTAACATGATGATCATCAGTACATACTTGTCTGCAACTTTTCCCTTTTCCTTGTAAGGCTTGACAAGCACACGAGAATCACACACAAAATGAGGGTTCCCTTTAGCCAAGATCAGCTTCACAGTTTCTGGATAGACAAACGTAACGAATCCAAACATGCGCTTCTGCTGATACGGAATTCTAACATCTTGGACTGGCCCATACATGCTTCAAAACAAATTACAGGGGAACTTCACCATCAATATTCATTTGAATTACAAGACATTCGAGAATACAGACCACAACACGGACATACCTAAAGTAATTAGACACATCCTCTTCCTTAAAGGTGCTATCAGCAGGAAATGTTAGATAAATCTGTCGCGAACTTGAATTTGAGATACTGCCCATCGCCATTGCTGAAAAGTCATTTCTGTCAGGCCGGCATCGACCAAATTTGTGGAATTCTTCTCCCATCATAAACGCTGCTGCAGCCGATCTGCAGTTCAGACCATACATGAATATACCTCGAATGTCCAATCAATATTCCAAATCTTAAGCTCCAAATGATGTACGAATCAGGAAAAACTAAGCAGTATGTACTAGACTATTAACTACCTAACCTTAAACAATGACTTGCTAATTGCTACGGATAAGTTTTTTAATACAAGTAAATACCAAATCAAGCGTAAGATTAGACTAGACAGAGCAGCATAAATCACCAAATTACTAGCAAGACAGACATTTACAAGTTCATAACAAGGTAAGAGTGAGAAAAATATTACTACCCCAGATTCAAGAAAGTTATAAAGTCAAAAACTTTCCATAAAAGAATAACAACCAGTAGCAAATATCAGCTAAAGGGTACATGAAAAAATACCTTTGGTTATCATTCAAGATGTTCATGCACTTGTTGTAAGCAAGTGGATGATGATGAGCACCAGAAGCCATAAGAGAGGCAGCAGCAAACCTCTGTTGTTGCTGCTGTTGTAAGGCTTTCATCCTCAGAAAATCATCAAAAGAGTCAACTTTATTATTACTAGGAGAACCAACAATAACACTAGACGCATCAGAATCTTGAAATCCCCCAACACTATGCAAAAACTTACAACTATTCCCATTCTTGCAAAACCCTCTTGCATAATACATGCAAGGCCTCCAACCAAACCCCCCACTACCCCCACCCCCACTATCATCTAACCCCCCACCCCCACCAAGAAAAACATCATTCACTGAACAACTCCTCCTATGAAGATGAGGGGTTTCCTCACAATTCCCATAAGGGAAAACAAGTGAATCGCTTCTACCACTAGGACTCATAATAGGATCCAATGATGACTCATCAAGAAATGACAAGACTTGATGATCTTGAACTTGAACACTAGTATTACTACCAAACTCATCATTAAGCTCATTGTTGTTATTGTAAAAAGGTAGTGATAGTGAAGTGGTTGAAGACCCAGAAATAGAATTAGTTGAACCATTCACAACAGCAGCATAAGATAGTGAACTAGAGCTAGCCATTATTGGTCTAGGGCTTCTAGAAAACACAGGTGACCCGCTAGACCACGGTGAATTAGGTGAAGAATGGACAAACCCATTACTGGGAATCATGATTCTTGGTGAAGATTGTGGGAAAGGGTTCAACTTTGTAGCATTTGACATGGGGTTAAAAGGTGAAGGAGAGGAAGGAGTTGAAGTTGCAGATGAAGTGTTTGATGAAAGTCCTAAACAAGCTTTAGCTTGGTTGATTAGTGAAACCAAAAGGGTTTCTGGACCAAAAGCTAATCTTATCATCTCCTTTTCTCCTTGGTCTTGTATCAAAATATAACCCATGATTTTTGAAGCATTTTCCGGATCCAAACTTTGAATCCTTGATAAAACTATCTTTGTTGCTTCATATGCATCCATTGCAAAAACATTCACTACTACTAAACAACTAAACTACTTCACTAATGTGAGTATCACTACTACTACTACAAACCCCTTTGGTTTTTCCCTAAAGTTGGAACCTTTCTAGAAAGAGAAACAAGAGAGAGAAAGAAGGACAATGATAGAGGATAGTGGACTTTTAAATATTGAGTAAAAAGATTTTAAAAACCTTTGAGAAAGAGAGATAAAAAAGTAGTGATTTTTAGGATTTATTAGAATTTTTTGTGTGTGTATGTGTGTGATTTTGGAGGTGGGGGGAGGGGGGAGNGTTAGGGGAAGGTTTTATTTTGGGAAATTATTAGGAAGAGGTGGCCAAACCATGTTATAAAAGATAATGATAGGGGTTTGATGTTATATTTGTGCAATCATTATATGCCTTATTAAACGTGACACTTGAGAAGGATATAATTGACCTTCCAAGGAAAATTAGTGACTTGTTCTTTTTTTTTTTTGGTCTCAATTTAATTGTTTTTATTTGGCTAGACATAATCTTGTTTTAATGGTTAATCTTCTCTATAATCAGAGGCGTATTTAGGATTTGAGTTTTATGGGTTCAACTTGTAAAAATTTTAGCATTAAATATATTGTATTTTTAAAGTTATGGGTTCATATTGCTATATATTGTAATATTAATGAATTTTCACAAATAAATTTATGTTTCGCGTCAAAAGTACTGGATTTAGTTAAACCCGATACTGAAATTTTGCATCCGCCTCTGTCTATAATAGTGGTATTCTAGACTCAGTTAGTATGCGCCTACTGTTACTTTTTATTTTATTAGTACATGTATCGAATAATTTTGATTAATAAAATATATATAGCAATAACAACAATAACATATTCAGTGTAATTCTTATATTATGAAGGTAAAGAAGTTGTTTCGATATAAATCTCGGCTCAGCAAGATAATAAGATAACTGAAGTACAAGAAAACATCAGGTAGTAATAGAGTTCTAAGAATAAAGAAGTACGAAAATAATACTAATACTACTAGTATGATTGTTGTTGTTTTCCTGTCATCAAAATAGATAATATTGTTAAACAAACTAATAAAATGAGCAAAATACATATGAAACATCAAATCGTCACATACAGCTAGGAAAAAAAAAACGTTATGCTTGTTTTTCAAACTGATTAGATAATGAATCAATCATTAATCGTGTTTAATACACGTGAACTGTCTGATAATTTTGTTTGATGCTATATCTTGTAATTAACTCAATTTTAAATTACTTTCATATTTTGAAATGAAGATATTTTTAAATCTATTTTGAAACGAAAAACTTTTAACTCTATCTCTAAATGTTATTTTCAAATATAATAAATCCATGTATATACAATTTTTTTTCCAAAATCTGGTCAAATAAATAATGCACGAGTTCAAAATTGACAGTAGTTTAAAATATCAAAAGTAGTAGGCTAAAAGAGTTTAAAGTCGTCTTTTTGATAGATTAAAAATGTTATAAAATACGAATGTCTTATATAGTTTATGAATTTTAATGCAGCTCTCAAAAGGTAAAAGAGAATTGCAGCAGGAGATCTCCTATTAAGAATTTTGATAAAGTTTTGAAATTTGGATCCAACATGTATATATAAATCTTATCTTTTTGGTATATATTAAAATTTTGAAATTTGGTTTTATTTGGTCGTAAAGAGTGTGATTATTCGTTAAGGTGCATCTTGTACTACTTAAATTTTCAATCGCGATTCTAATGTATAATTATATTTTAAAAATATTATCGGTGTTATCGCTGAAAATATTAGTGATGTTTATCTAACATAAAAATGCAAGAATAAATATTAAAACAAGTAATGATTGTGTTTAAAAGACGAGCACAAAAAGGCATACTCTCACTATCGCAAGAAAAACAGTCCAGCTCACTATTAATATCATTTGTTTCGAATTTAAGTAAGTAGAGTTTTAAAATACTTCACCAAGGGGTTTAAGTTTATTTTTCTAGCCAACATATTTTTCGTATTTTGTCAATGTAAAATTTTCCTTGGCTTTTACATAAACTCCCCCTTCATTAGGATTTAATGTCCTTTATCGAAGTTTGCTCCACTATCTTCTCAAATATTTGAAATTTGTCTAAGCTTAGTTGAACGCTCGGATTTGCCTCGCAACAATCAAAAGTTGCACACTAAATAACTTCAAATATCATATGTTACAATCAAGCTCACTAGTATATTATTCAGTTTAAACTTAGGTTCCCATAAAATGCGTTATTAAAGTCTAAAATTTATTATCCAATATGAAAAAAATAGATTTAAGTCGGAGAGCAGAGAATACTTAGATGCGCCGAATCAATCGCTTGCCGAATCACCATTCGTCGAAGACGGGCTAACTCTCATATCGCTAGTTCATCCCGATAGAACGGAAGTGAGTAACCTGAAAAGCGAACCAGTCTTAACTTTTTCAAGACAATTATTATTTTCAAAATCATAGAATTCTTTTAAACTGACAATTTGGGTTCTATAAAAGGTTGAATTATTGTATTTGAAGGGGCAAAAAACAAGAGCATTTGCCTTGATGATGCTGCAGCACAGGTAATAAGAACCACAGCTTTTTTTTCTTTTAGTTTGGGGGCAGCACAGCATAGGGGAGAGTAAATAAATTAGCTTTATCTCTCAAAGTCTAGTCTTTATCTTCCCTTATATTTTGTGGGGGCTCCTCTCTCCTCTCTTTTTATAGAAATGGACAAAACAATGCTGAGTATTTCAGATCTGCTTCACAGGGAAATGTTCCCTGTCAGCCACTCTCCCCTACTCTTCACATTCAACTAGTAACTAGTAATAAATTGTTGTTAATTACACTCCACATGTGGAGACCATTATGCCCTTTTTCCTAAACGGGTCGGGTCATAACCTTTTGGATCATAGTATGTTCGGAGTTTTAAAGTAGAACCTTGGAGCAACGGTAGAGTTGTCTCTTTGTGGCTCATAGGTTAGGGGGTTTGAGCCGCGGAAGCAGCCAGTAATGTTTGCTTTAGGATAGGCTGTTTGCATCTGAAGTAAGGATTTATTGTCTCTTTTCTTCTTCTTTTTTTAATTGGTTAGGAAAAATGTCATTCAGCTTGTTGATACGGGATTAGGAAAATTTGAAGTAGAATCCTGGAGCAGCGGTAAAGTTGTCTCTTTGTGGCTCATAGGTCACGCGTTCGAATCGCGGAAGCAACCAATAATGCTTGCTTTAGGATAGACTGTTTACATCGCACCCTTTAAGAGTGCAACTTTGCTCAGACCCTACGTGAATGCGAAACGCTTTATACATCAGACTGCCCTTTTTAGTGCATTTGGAGTTTTTCTTGAATTGGTAAGGAGAAATAAGGCTACCCTAGACCAGCGAGTGTTCTACTTCACGACATCACCATCTACACTCTACTAAAATAAATTTTGCTAAAAATTAATTATATCCAATCTTGATTGACAATCAGGCCATTACTTAAAATAAAATAATCAAATGCATAAGTTAACAAATTAAGTAAGCAATAATTGTTGAAAACTCAAAGGAAGTTCAATTTCGAGAAAAATGTTATCATAAATATAGGATTATGATACATTTTTTATAAAATAATAAAAAAACAAATAGATATTAAAATTAGTGTTAAAAATTAAACAGCCAAAAAGAAAAGAAAAATGTTTAGTACCATTTTCTTGGTTAATCTCAATCTCAATTAGCACTAATTACCATTTACCCCTCCTTTCCATTCCCCAAAAAGAATACTTTTAACAATCTAATAAAACAAAAACAAATAAAAAGAGAAAAGAAATATTATTTTATCAATAAAACTCCGGGTCAAATGGGCAACCCGAAATCTGTACACAGTACTGTCGTTATCCATTTCATATCCCCAAAAATCTAGTCAAAATTTTGTGCTACGTTGTCAGATCACGCGCTGTGAATGAGAGTGTGATTGATTACTGGTGATGTGCGTTGGAATAGTGCACGTTCACTTTAAAAAGCAAAATTATACTGACAAACTTCTTCGTTCTCCGTACCTTTTCCCAATTCACTTAAATTTAAATTGGATTCTCTTTCTTTCTTTTTTTTTTTTAATCTTTTTATAATAAATATTATTGTGAAATATGGTTGGATAAATAAAATTCTTTCACACTTCTTAATTAGAATATTCGAGTCCTTAAAATAAAAAATAAAAATCTATCTTAAAATAAATCATATTCCTCTTTTTTTAGTGTCCTACCAAATAAATTCTTTTTTTTTTACTATAAATAAATAAATAGGCTAATTATTAATATTAGATTAAGGTTTCATTTAAGATTTCTATAATGTGTTTTCTTGTCAAACCTTTTCATTTGAAACTTTTTTGCCTTTTGTCCAAAAACGTATGATGAGTTCGAAATATGTGGGTCAACGGCATATATTTTCGAAAATTCAGACATTAATTTCTTAATTTGAAATAATAAAATAGTATTCATAAGATAAAATGAAATATATAATTGACAATTGAAAACTATATACTCTTCCTTTTAATTGAGTAATTTTACATCAAGATGTATATTTTTTTGGTCCAGGAAAAAAATTCACTTCATATTTCACTTAATGTGTTTATATATATGCAGCTTAGTAGGAAAAAAATTTAATATCTTTACACCAAATTAATGAATATAGACATGTGTTTTATATTTATAACTTTATTACTTAATTATAGTTAAACACATTATTTTTTTCTTACCCGTAAGAGTTGTGGTAGAACAGTAGGTACATTTCATCCTTAACAACAGGTCACTTCTCGGTTCGAATGTTGAATAGGAAGCTACCTTTATTAGGAGACGCTTTACTCTCTGAGACACAAAGGTCTATTTGGTCATAAAAATATTCCATCTTTTTTCGAAATTTTTTTACTTTTTTCTAGAATCAATATTTGACTATGAAAATTTCAAATTTCACTTGAAATTGAATTAAAATTTCAAAAAATTATTTTTCAAAATTTTTACTTCAAATTACTCACAAAAATTTAAAAACAACTCCAATTATATTCATATCCAAATATAACTATAACTGTTAAATACCATTTTCACTTAAAAATTTTATTCTTTTTAAAATTTCACAATTTTTTAGTCTAAATACCAACGAAAAATTTTCGTGCTAATTTAAATTTAATCAGATTTCAATACAAATATCGATGTTTTTACGCTTACAACTACCTAGCAAAGCTTATGTACAAGTTAATTTGGTCAAAGGCTTTCCAACTACTTCACCTTCCATGTCATTATGCCTTTCATATCAGAGGCATAATTAATGCATGGAGCGGGTAAAAGTGCAAATATGAAGAATTCCTTGGGTAAAGAAAATACATTATTGGAATTTGTAATTTAGTATACTAATGTTTATTGTCTTGTCCGAGAGACCACCTAACCCTCCAACATTAATGTTGTTAGATTAATTGTCCCTAACATCAAACCAAGTGGGATTGGGACATGCGTCTATTCAAAGGTTTTATAACATGCTTCAATAGTACCATTTGATATTTGGGGGGAAAATCTTACTCCTTTCGTTTCATTTTATCTGACATTATTTTTTACTAGTTCGATTAAAAAAGTATATGAAAATATTTTTTGAAATATATAATATCATAAGTTTTAAAAATAATTTTTTATTAAATTTTATATCAAGTTAAATTACGACAAACAAAGTGAAAGAAAGGAAGACTTGCTTACGTTTATGTCGAATCATCAAATCAATGAACAAAGGACATGTACCTTTTATATTTATATAAATTTCTCACTTCATTTTATAATTGCTAAAGTTAATTTATTAATTCGATATAAACATCTAAATTCAATGGTATAGGGCCCACATAATTAGGCAATCATGCACACTCAAGTTTTATAATATCTAACAACTTCTGCAATTTTTTGAGAGAGTGACATGAGTTCTTTTGCCAAATTTGGTGGAGTGAAGATTAGTACTCTATTTTCTTCTTAAATCTAGCCCTCTCGCCGGGTGTAAGTGGATATATAAAAATCGACTAAATCGATCGAATTATGCCGTATCGAATCGATTTTTTGATTTTTTTAAAATTAAAACCGTAGATTTTTACATAAATCTATAACTGTACCAATAATTAGGATAGGTTTTTATTTTACAAAAATAAACCGAAAAATTACCGAACCGTACCGAATAAATTTACATGTGAAAAATATATCTATACATTAAGTTTAAAAATAATAAAATATTAAATTTTTCCATGGGCGTTGGAATTATGAAAACAGTTACAAGCCACAAGTAATTAAACTCAAAATCCTAATTCCCAAACCTATTATGCTACTCCTATTGAAACTAAATTATTTCCATCATATTCATTAGTAAAATACAAAGTATTCTAGCGTTTATAAGTAGCAAACTACAATATGTTTCCTTTCATATGAATTAGATTTATCTTTTTGAATATTAATCTTCTATAGACTTTATTCTTGAATCCCAACTTGGTTAATATCTTTCCACTCGTGTGATATATATATATATATATATTGTATTTGCTTAATTTCTTTTACGCTGTTGTAGAATAGTTGATGGATCTATAATCTGGTCATCTTTTATGTTTTCTTAATTTAGCACTCTTTAAACAGTAAAAATATTTAGAGAGTTTGGTTAAGTCCTATACAAGTACGTGTATTATTGCATTCTACTTCTAATAGTGACTTTTATTATTAAAAGAAATACCGAAAATTAACCGAACCGTACCGAAACTGAAGAGTAACCGACATGATTGGGACGATTCCGAAAAGTCTAATTTTAGTTATACATAATAGAATAATCGAAAAATTGGTATGGTACAAAATTTATAAAATAACCGGCCGAACCAAACCATTGACACCCATATCTCTCACGAAGACACAAAATAGTATCCTCGTAAAAAAATTAAAAAAAGAAAACTTAGCACTAGTTTAATTAACATCCTAGGCGCTCCTCATAATTTTAATTAACTAAAGTTGGCATATGCACTACTTTATTTTTTCGTATCAACTATAGTTTCTTGTTAAATGTCTTGAACTCGCTGAACATTTTAAGTGAAAATTAATAATTGGTTGATGATGAGGCAGAAAACACAAGTCTAACGATTCTTTAACAGTAATATTCTATCCATATATTAAATTATACGTATAGTTTATGATTTACCAATGTTACATAACATACTTGTAAACGAGCTATATATAACATAGAATTTTACAAATGCTCTTACTCTAATACAGTTTCTGTACAAAGAGACATGTTATGAAAAGTGAAAACTGTACAAGTTAGTTTATTTTCTGATTTCTGTTTGATTCTTCTTGTATATATTTACATGTATATTTGTTGCTTTTCTTGACCATTTCCCTGTCCTGCAGCTATTGTTCACAATGTGTTTTCATGTTATGATGCTAAAGTTGCCCAGAAATTTGATATGCAGAGGCTAGTAGGAGTGCCAATGGTACGTGCCCAATTCCAATCTGTATCCCCGTTCCGTCGCATTTCTGCTAACTAAAAATGATATACTCTTGTCAACAATTTTGAATGCACAGTGTAAAATTATGGGCTATGTTGCGCGGACTCTTCAAATGCTATTGCACCTGTGTTGGATCCTCCGAAAATACACTACTTTTGGAGGATCCGCGACGCACCCGGCGACATTTTCGGAGAGTCCGAGCAACATAGATTATGGGAGATCATGATTCAAATCTCGGTAGAGGCAAAACAATATTGGGTGATTTCTTCCCATCTACCTAAGTATTGATGGATAGAGTTACCCAGTACAATGTGTTAGTGGGAGATAGTAGATACTGGTGGAATAACTGAGGTGCGCACGTGCAAGCTGGCTTAGGCCCCGCCGTTATTACTAAAAAAGGTGAAAAACTTTGAATCTACAATGTTTTTCCTTTCATGGATAGGCAAGGTGTAGATTGTAGGGATGAAATATCTAATATACTTATTCAAGATAAATCTTTTGAATCTTTTTAAAATGTCAAATTCTGTTAAAGGGAAAGTTGTATCATGTGAAAGTGTTAAGAGCATTTTCATGGAGTTTATGAAGTGATCAAAATTTTCAAACCTCTAAACATTCACTCTTTGGTTTGGCATATAAGCAGCATTTAGAACTACTTTTTAGTGATTGTTTAAGTTTTGGCAATCTAAGGCTTTTCAAAGTAATTGACTTTATTGCTTAGAGGAGTTCAAGTTCACTTACTCTGCCATCTCTGAGCTCAAATATGACTGAATCTTCAGTAAGAGGAATCGGTCTTGTCGATGCCACCTGTTTATGGATCAATGTCAACTTGTGACAACATTTAAAGATTTCGTTGCAAGAACTCACATGTATGTTATGTTGCTGGAATCCTCCAAATATGTCGTTGCACCTGTGTCAGATCCTCCAAAATGCATTATATTTGGAGGATCTAACACCAGTGCAATGACATATAACAACAGTTTACGTCTAGGGAAAGACGGAGAGTCCATATAACATAGTCTAAAGAATCAAGAAGCCAGTAGAGGAAATATTGCCGATAAACACTAACCTTGGAGTCGCAGTTTTTGTTTAAGGCTTGCAGGTTTTCTTCAATTTTCTCTAAGCTAGTTGCAAGATCATCGTAAGTACAAGTTTTACGATCATGATTGTCAGAGATATGTTCTTCATTTTCCTTGGCTTCATTTTCCATATATGGAAAGCCACAGCCTCTCCATTTCCATGTCCCATTGTCCAAGAACCTAAGATATACTTTTCCATCTGAACCTATTAAGAACAAATGAGCACCTTTGAAACATGGTCCTGGTGAACCAACAAGGATAACACTTGGATCAGGTGTTCCGTGTTCTATCCAATTCCATCCGTTGGACATCGGATTCCATTGATATTCAACTAGTACACCATCTTCCGAAAGCATGAAAAGAGAACCCTGTAGTGACAGTGACGATAACCTCATTGCAGTTCCAGGAGATCTCGATAGAACCAAATGTTGAGACTGGTAATGCTCGTGCCATAATCCGTTGACTTTGTTATACTGGTATAAGCGTCCGTTCCTTCCAATGATAAACACCACGTTCTCTCGGAGCAGCTCTTGGTCAGCAATGCTAGCAATCTTTGTGTTGCCTGGATATCGACAATCTTTCCATTTGAACTTTCTCAGTGCAACCTATAGAAACAGTTTATGACTCTTTAGCTTTCCTTTTATCACTATCTAAACAAGAAGCTTTGAAATTTCAAGATTTTGAATCTAATAGATGCTTAGTGACACTCATTTTGGCCTCCATGTTATCACTATTTTGAATGGACGCTTTGAAATTTCAGGATTTTGAATCCAATATATGCTTAGTGCCACTCATATTAACCTTCATTTTATCATTATTTAGACTGGAGGCTTTGAATTCAACATTTTGAGTCTAATATATGCTTACTTCCACTCATTTTGGACGTCGAAACTACTCAAGTACGCATAGTATAATGCTACTTACTGTGAATTGTAGCAATCTCCCACTTTTACTTACAAAGAAAAGTGCATCTTCTTTTGTAACTTTTCGAATTTTCACTGGTAGATCATCCCACGGAGGACCTCCAATTACTTGTCTTCCTTTCCTCATAGCAGTGCAATTTATCCATGTTAGTTCATCGCCATTTCTTTCTCTAATGAGCAAACTCCTTTGCTCATCAACCAAAAACAAACTTCCATTGTAGTTTCCAAGGGCACCTCTTATAGCTGTTGAATGATCATGTCTAAGCCAGAACCAGACATTTTCAGAATTTAGATACTCGAAAATCAAACCATCGTTTGTTATTAGGAAGAACGATTTCCCCTCGTGCATCACCCTCAGATGGAAATTTGAGTTGATCCATTTATCCGGGATATAGTAGTCTTCCTCAGGTTCAGTAGCCTTTTTAGCAGACATATCAATTGATATATAACTTTGTTGTTCTTTGTTACTCCTTCGCCTTCTGACGTTTGATGTTGTGAGATCAGGTTCAGTGGTTTCATCTTTGATGCCTGCAATGCAATTCGACGGTCCATGTTCTTCAGTACAATATTCTGCATTCCATCCTTCGGTTTCTGGTGCATCTATTATAGACCAGACATATTTCTGTGATGATTTTCTTCTCGCATTAACCTGATAATGTGGTCCGGAATTTTCACCTCCGAGGCCGGATAGGTGAAGTTCTCCAAGCCTACCATCATCAAGTAGAAAAACAATTCTGCCAGTTTGCAATTGCACTCCTGGAATTCCTCGAGCAGCCTTGGCATGAGGAGGATAAATATGATTAACCCAACTTTCTGCAATGTCATCATCTTGTTCAATGCTTGTAGTCACGTCGAATATTCAATTTTCAAGGCATATTTACACGACTTACTAGAACTACATGAATTTTGTTTCATTTGGTTTACTTTTTATGGTAGCATATAATAAGTAGTGTGGCGAAGCAGCATCGAACTACTCTAAAGATGCAGCTGACGCCTGTGAATGAGTGGTTGAGAATATAAGTTAGATCCAGAATGACAGAGATAGAACAGTTAGATATTCTTTAGAATAACTTGTTCTCCTCATTTTCAAAATATTGATGTTTGTTCAAGGTTCAAATGAATACTGTATCTGTTGCTCGGCAATGAATATACGCATTTATTAGGAGGATACAAGTATGTTAAAGACATACCTGAATGATCTGGAATTCGATATTCAAAGATGTAACCAGCTGCAGTTGTTAGAAACAATGAGTTTGCATTTTCAGCCAAGTTTTCTTCAGAAAGACATGTAATGGAAGAGAGGATATGATCTTTCGGATTTCCATGATTGATCCATTTCCATTTCCTCTGCTGTGACCGTCTCTCTGTCAAGTATCCTTCCTTCATACGTTTGAAAGTTCAAAAGAAAAGGAAGTCAAAACACGATATGTTAGCACTGAATTAGATAGTGATGCTAGGATTGGGTTTTATACACATGAAAGCGAAGCAAGAAAATCACTTTGCTTGATCAAATGCATTGGATCAAGGCCTAGTTTCTTGAACTTATATATAAAAAATGACTGTTGTAGCATAGTTTCCTAGTATAGTATTCTTTTTTCTTAAACTAAATTTGTAAGCGTAGGCTATGGAGAAAACAATATCTTGTACCTTAGTCAAGAGAAATAGAGATTTTGAAATAGCTCCATTCACTCCTTGTAAACTGCAACCTAGAGATGGTTTCAGAGAAATATTTTGAGCAGAAGACTCTTTCCTTATATGCTTCTTCCACGACGGCCTTGATCTCTCATCATATTCATAAAGATCTCCTGCGGTACTGAAGCAAAATATGACATCCATTAGACAAAGTTACAGAGGTTATTGGAATGATACTGAAACAAAAGAACTAGGATCTTTTTGCTATTTCACCTTATAGTAAAGACTACTGCTGTTCTAAATGTAGATGCGTCCGCGACTGCTGCAACATTTCCTCCTGGAGGTTTTCCATGATCTGTCCACCTAATTACGTATGTAAACAGACAGTTTAGCAAACTCCATTGTATATTATAGAGCAACAAAAATTCTTGCCACCTAGTTCGCGCATTTTCTCTCCTAGCTTCTTGGCTTGTGCATACAACATTCTGACTTTGTACAGTACTAAAAACAAAAATTTGTGTCCCTTCTATCAGTAGAAAACGGAAGCTCAGTGCCCTATGCTCCCGCTATGCGCGGGGTCCCGGGAAGAGCCGGACCACAAGGGTCTATTGTACACAGCCTTACCCTGTATTTCTGCAAGAGGCTGTTTCCCCGGCTCGAACCCGTGATCTCCTGGCCACATGGCAGCAACTTTACCAGTTACACCAAAGCTCCCCTTCGTCCATTCTATCAGTCATTATAGAATAAAAAGCACTTTAGTGTGTGATATGCATAAGTTGTTCTTACCTTAGGGGATCAACCTCAGAGAGTTCTAATAAAGTTCCAATCTTTGTGCAGAAATATATTCTCCTGATGTTGATGCACAAATTCAAAGTCTTATTAGCTTTAGCCTGGAGCTCACAAGTCACAACTATCTCCAGTAACATAATTTAACTTTGTTTTTCCTCAACAAAATCTTCAATAGCATAAAGCCAAGTGATTATGCTATACTCACTTCCTATCACTGGAGACAACTCCTGATACAATTTGAATTATAGAACTTTGTGTTGTTTCTGTACTTGGTTGGTGATCACCTGGTGGTGTAATATCAATCCAAACTGGCTGATCATTACTTAACTGCAACTGAGGGGAAAATATAGATTACCCTTTTTGCACTAAAGGAAGATAAAGAGCATAATTTTATTGAAATTTTAACTGATACAACAACAACAACAACAAAAAGAACTGCACTTCAATTCCAAACATCTTGGGAGTCAGCTATATGAATACTCACCGTACATATCGCTTCATTTAAGCCCGTCTTAGTCCAGTATTATAAAGGAGTATAATAAGATATTCTCTAAAATTCACACCAAAGATAAACAGCAAATTTGATTGAGGATATAATTTGATAAAACAATAACAACAGGTCGACAACAACAACAGTTACACCTCAATCCTAAGTCGGGGTCGGCTATATGAATCCTCACCGTCCACGTCGCTCCATTTAAGCCCATATCAATCCAACATTATAAAAGAGAATTATGATCTGTTATTCGCTAAAATTTAGACCAGAGGAAGATAAACAACAAGTATGAGTGAGAATCGTAATCTAATACAAGAACAGCGACTGCGCTTCAACTCCAAGCAAGTCGAGGTCTGCTATATGAATCATCACTGTCCATGTCGCTCCATATAGTTCCGCATCAGTCCAACATTATAAAGGAGAATAATAATCTGATATTCACTAAAATCTATCAAATAGTTGAAATGATTGTTTTACATGTTTATCTGTGGAGTATTTGAATGATTAAAATGTTACCTGATAAAGATATCCTGATTCTGATAAAGCAAGAATTGTCTGATTGACAATAAAAACAGAAATTGCATATCCTGCTGATAATGGTAAATCATGAGGTGCTATTACCCACTGCAATCCATTCCAA
Organism: Nicotiana obtusifolia; assembly: GCA_002018475.1. Classification (NCBI taxonomy): domain Eukaryota; kingdom Viridiplantae; phylum Streptophyta; class Magnoliopsida; order Solanales; family Solanaceae; genus Nicotiana; species Nicotiana obtusifolia. The sequence continues at coordinate 99,120 of MCJB01041168.1, read as the reverse complement.
AATCTTTCATAAATTGATCCACTTATACCAGTTATCCAAATAGATATCTCAGACATTTTTGTCAAAGAAACTCTTTTTCTCAAAGGAAGATATGAATAAGAACAACTTTCCTCATCCTTAACTTTTGTAAATATCTCCCTTTTTTCAGGTTCTTGATAAGTAGTAGTATTAGTAATCTGATCAATAATTCTATTGACTTTTGTACAGTTTTCATTTAAACACGAAACTAAGTCATAAGGAAAATTCACTTGTACCCAACTCTTGGATTGCTCATCATACTCCCAAAAATTGTTGGTTTTCTGCTCAAATTTTCTCTGAGATTGTCTTACATATTGATGCACAAAACAAAATTCTGACTCAGAATCTGAAATACTACCACAGTTCAATGATGTCAAGATAATAAAAATGGTCAAGAACATGAAATAGAAATTGAATAACATGGTTCTTGGATCATGAATAAGATATGCATATACTGCTAAGAACAGTTATCTAGTTATGGGCCATAGTAAAATAGACTTAAACTCTGGCACCATTATAAGGACAACAGGTACCATTTTTGGAAGTAATACATACTTCTAGCCAATATTCTTCATAGGGGTAGGGTAGGGGAGAGGGGATTTGTGTGTGTTTGTGGGGGTAGTGTGCTGAAACCGAAAACTATACCGCATATATAAGGTCAATCTTTTTATGTATATATAATAGAGGTTGAATTGTCTTGATTTTTTCGCGTGTTTATTTTTTTTACGTCGAAAAATTATACTGCATATATAAAGTTAATTTTTGTTATGTATATATATTAGATGTTAAATTTTACTTTCTCGCGGGTTTATTTTTTTATTTTTTTCTTGATGAAAATCTTGCTTTCCGCACGGGAGAGGTCAAGTTATGTGTTTGCATATATAAAAAATATCTTTTCAAATTATGATGGGAGTAGTTTGAAACTGGTAACATATAGGTTCTTAAATTATAACTACCTGTCTAGTTCAACTAATGGTTTTTTAGTCAACAGAGATAGTAATTAAGACTAAGGTAATAAACTGTTTAATGGGATCAAGGTGGTTGTTTAACTACTTCTCTTTTTTTTTCCCCATTGGCTTCCTTCTAATTGCTTTATAACTTTATCAGATATTTTAATGTTTTTTACCTAAATTTGATGACTTTGTATAGTCTTTAGATTGTGATGTTAATCAAATTGAAATATCTAGCACCCAAGGGTGTGGATAGATGTTTTTTCCTCATATGTTTAATAATTAGTAAGTAAAGTTATTCGATATTTATGTTGGTAGAAGGTAATAAGTATTCAGAAATATAGTTAAGGTACGCACATACAAATTCAAACACCACTTTTATTTTGTGTATAAAAAAAATAACTGGGATAGCTAATAAAGAAGACTGTCAATGTCTAATATTTTATTCCATATTTTCACAAATCACAAATTGTGAATTATAGAGATACAATTTTGATTCTTGTGGACCTGGTTTTTTGTGGAATCTTTCAAGATTAATAATAGAGGATCATTTTTTGCCCCCACCACCCCCACCACNACCACCCCCACACCCCACACCCCAGTTCATCCCACCCCCAATCCAATACTTCATCTCTAAGTTGTTCATAGGGTTGACACTTGGTAATAGACAGATTAAGATTCATTACCTTTTTTTAGTCCAAGTTGTTAGGTTCTCCCTAATAAAAGCCATCAAAATTGATAGCTGTAAAAGCAAAGGCTAGATATAGATACCAGGAAATTGTGATAATTGACTTTTCCTAATGGAGAAGTATATTCATTTGTATGATATTAAAGTCTTGGTAAATTTTTTTATTAAGATATAGTTTAAATTAGACAGATCACAATATAATATGTTCAGTATTTTCTAATATTGATAGCGAAACGAAATGCAAATACTAAAGTCAAGAGATTCGATTGTTACAAATATATATATATATATAGGATTAATTTCTAGTTCTTAATCAATATATATAATTTTTATCTGAAAAGTTTATATTTTAAGGTTATTTGCACATAGTTCAAATAACAACAACATACTTAACGTAGTCTCACAAGTGGGATTTGGGGAGGGTAGAGTATACGCAGACCTTACCCATACCTTTAAAAAGATAGAGAAATTATTTTCAAATAACTCAAATTATTATTTGATAGAATTTATGTTCACACATCGCGCGCGAGTACTAATGCTAGTTTTCAAAGGAAGGTTAATTTTAAGCGAAGATAAGATACCGTAAAATTATGTGCTTTGATGTCACTCTATTGACTTTTGGAATTTAATGGATAATGTTCGGTAATTTTTTTCTATTTGTTTAAGTTTTGAAGGATGAAATTATTTAACACCTATACTGGTCAATAATATGTCAATAATATGTACTTTTTTCTCTCTCCCTTGTGACGAAGCAAAATATGTCAATAATATGTACCGCCAAATATATGAGAGTTTTGTCTATTTTTTTCTTAGGGGTTCAAAAAAGAGTAACAAATAAAACGAAAAAGCTCAAACAATAGAAATGACAATGAAATAATTGAGAAATTCGTGACATTATGATCCGAATTGAGGCCTCTTTTCCAAAGGAATTAGTCCGTTGGTGACGAAACAACAATTTTATTTGCACAAAAACATAAGTGCTCTAACTAGTACTCAAATATATACAGTTAATTCTCTATGTAACAGGCTCGTTTGTTTTGATATTTTTTGGCTTTTATAGTAAATGACTGTTATACACCTATAACATCATTTGACGTTTAAATATTTTGGCTATTATAAACAAAAATTATCCAAAAATCGACTATTTTTCCTTTTTTAATATTACATATAAAAGATAAGAAAATTATTCAATTAAAAATCTAAAAAGATATGCATATTTCACTAGTTAAATATTGAAAAAAGTTAATGTATTATTAATAAATTTATAACTAAACGTATAAAGATTTAAGTATAAAGATTTAAACTCTAAGGCAGTCATTTTAAAGCTACCTAGAAAAATAAATTCTTTCAAGATTCATGTAAGAACTTTGTAACTATAATTTGTTTCGTAGATTTCATTCTCTCACTAGTGATATAACTCTTGAATTGGCGAAGGTTTGTGTCCAAATTTTCAGCAAAAAAGTATCCAATAGTTTTCTTTGAAGATAATCTAAGAGCTTAACTGTTAAAAGTTTTATCTAAAGATTCTTTGAAATTTGTCAAATAGAAAAGATAACATGTGCAAATCTTCAAATCTTATATCTTATGCAAGATAGAAACTTTGTTTAATGAAAAAGATTGTGTGTATATTTTTAGAATAATTATTAGTAATCTAAAAGATTCTATACTGTTGTTATATAGGGGTAATTTTAACAAAGAGCGTTCTGCTATAAATATAGTTGTTTCTGCTATAGGTAAAAAGCTATTATAGAAAGGTAAGATATAACTTAAAAAATTGTTATAAGAAAAACATGGCTTTTATAATGAATGACTGTTATATAGAGATGCTTGTATAGGGTAAAATATGATATACACGTGATTGACTAAAAGGAGGACACGTGAAATCCAAGATGGGATGGCTGAGGACCAAAAGCAGCCACTCCGCTTGCCACCGGAAAGGATAACGTTTATAAAGGTGTATTAAATGCTCTGCGTCCGGTAGCATTTACTAAGGAATATTCTGCAGCATTAATAGCGACGGTCCGTTACAGAAAATTTGGCATTTATGTTCACTGTTACATCTTCATCAATGACCCTCATAATTGGCATTAAAGGAGAGCATGATTCTAGGACCTCTTTCCCTAGGCATAACTATAAATAGTGAGCTCAGTTACCATTGTAAAGGGGGACGAATTTCTGGCTAAAACATATACTATATTCTACATGGAGCTTTATACAATTCACATTCTTGCTTTTGATATGATCATTGCTGTGTTCGAAAACCATATTTACGGAATCATCATCTTTGTTACTTCATCTACTTTCTAAGGGTAAGTATTATGTATCTATTCGATTATTATATTATTTCAGGATCAAATTAGTTCACTTGTCTAAAAACGACGTATAAATTCAACACTGTTTTACAGGTAAATAATTTGGCACCCACTATGGGACCTAGACAGTCGTGTAATTAAAATGATCATTGCCTTTTTACTAACGTGTTTTGATTATTTGTCTTAGAAAAAATCACAAGAAAAATGGAAGATAATACTGTTAACGATGCACACAACCCTGAAATTCGAGGGGATCAGCTTCATTTCGAGGATTCAATCAGTGACACCCGCAATGAGGGGAACGACGCCATGCTGATGTATGACAGATGGTACCCTCAACAGGTTCGGGAGACAACTCCTGATGATGCTGACGAAGAGCAAGTAACGGATGTTGTGAGGATCCTGCAAGAGCAACATGCAATCATTCTAGGCCATCTCACGTGACAGGATCAGGTTATGACGGAACTGAAGTAGGCACTATCAGGTGCTTCGAATGATGCAAACAGGTTCGATTCAATTCCTCATGTTGTTCCCGTAGACCAAACAACGTAGAGAGTCGACAACAATACTCACAGGGGTGAAGTTGGCTTCGATGGGGCTGAGGGGAGTAGATCAAGTCTTAACAATGAGAATGATTCATTCAAAGATGAGCTTTTACGGTTCATGAGGGAAGTAAACGCCCACATGGATCAAATCCTGGGCGCACCATCAGTATTGAAAGGCCCGAATTCGAATAAGTATGTTTAATTATCGTATAAGCCAAGTGCGGCACCAAAACTAATCCCGAAGTGTTTCAAAATGCCTGAAGTTCCAAAGTATGATAGAACTTCAGACTCGCAGGAACATATTACCACCTATACAACGACGGTGAAAGAAAATGATCTAGCTCCTCACGAAATTAAATCTGTGTTGTTAAATGACGAAAC
>MCJB01041168.1:57426-94085 GCA_002018475.1 Nicotiana obtusifolia | reverse complement strand
GAGGGGGGGGGAGGGGGGGGGAGCCCTGACGTGGTATTCATTACTGCCCGAGCATTTCATAGATTCCTTTGAGATCGCTCGCAAATTCTTTCATTAAAGCTCACGCTGGGACCAGAAAGGTGCAAGCCCGAAAGGCCCGAAAGGCCGATATATTCAAAATCGCACAAGGAGAATCTAAATTATTACGAGAGTTTGTTACCCAATTCCAAAAAGAAAGAATGTTGCTCCCGGTCATCCCGGATGAATGGGCAGCTGAAGCATTAACCAAAGGATTGAATCTGAGAAGTTCAAACGCCTCCCGGAAGCTGAAAGAGATCCTGCTTGAGTTTCAAGCAACAACCTGGGCAGATGTTCACAACCGATACGAGTCAAAGATAAGGATCGAAGATGACCAGGTCGATTCTACATCATCGGCTAAAGGACGGGAGAAGAACAGAGAAAAATCAAAGGATGACTACGACGCGGATAGGCGGTCAGTTTTTGCCCTACGAGCGTACCGAAAGCCGTAGCAGAAATTTTCGAGCAGCAAACAAGTCCATCGTTGACAGAGGACTGATTGTGGTTGAAACAACAGATCACTTCAAGATAAAGAAACATCCTAGAGATCTTTCTTACCCCAGGTTATCAAAATATAACTTCAATGTCGGTGTAGTGGAACTGGTGTCAGACATGAGGAACATTAAAGAAGCACGATTCCCAGTACCTATGAGGTCCGATTCCAGCCAGAAGGATCCCAATTTATGGTGCGAATACCACGGGACGAACGGTCACCGGACAGGGGACTACCGACATCTTCGAGAGGAGGTGGCAACGCTATTGAAGAATGGTCATCTCTGAGAATTCTTGAGTGATCGAGATAAGAAAAATTACAGTCACAACAGAGACAACGCAGAATCTTCGAAAGCAGGAGAAGAAACCCCACGCCAGATGATCAACACGATCTTTTGGAGGAATGAGATTAACGGGGTCACCATTTCGGCGCCAAAAAAGACTAAAGTATCAATAACTCACATCTAGAGACTCCGGGAGGACGATATCACTTTCACGGAGGAAGACGCAGACGGATTGCTATTACCATACAATGACGCACTGGTAATCTCTTTAAGTGTGTTAGAAATTAAAATTAACCGTGTTTTAGTGGACCCAGGAAGTTCGGCTAATATCATACAATGGAGAGTATTGGAACAAGCTAAACTCACTGGAAGCATTATTCCGGCAACAAAACTCCTCGCTGAATTAAACCTAGTGAGCGTGATGACCCGGGGAGAGATATTACTGTTCATGCAGACTATAAAGATAAGAGGTGACCAACCAACAACAAGGGAGATGAATGCAATCTCAGTTTCTAGTAGCAAAGGGAAGGAGCGCACGACATATCAATTATAGGAACCGGCGCCTCCCGAGTTAGAAGAGGTTATTCCAGGGGCAGAATTGTCAAAACAATATCAGGTGCGAGATATTTCTAAGTTCCAAAAGAGACGGACGCAACGAAATCCGCGACAGAGGAACTAGAGCAAGTGGCACTATTCGAAGAATTCTTAGAAAGAAAATTTCACTTGGGGACAGGACTGCACCCCGAGCTCAGGTCTTGTTTTATTGAATTCCTTAAAATTAACGCTGATTGTTTTGCATGGTCACACTAGGATATGACAGGTATCCTGACGGAAATAGTTGTGCACAAGTTGAATTTGGATTTCCAACGTACCACCAGTACGACAAAAGAAGCGTCTCATTGCCGAGGCAAGGAATAAATTCGTCAAAGAATAGGTAACCTGCTTGCTTAAAATCGGTTTGGTCAGAGAGGTAAGATATCCAGACTGGCTAGCCAATGTAGTCGTAGTTCCTAAGAAGAACAATAAAATTTCATATGTGTGTAGACTATAAAGATCTTAATAAGGCGTGCCTGAAAGATTCGTTTCCACTGCCAAATATCGATCAAATGATTGATGCCACGGTCGGACAAGAGTTGATGAGTTTCCTTGATGCTTATTGCAGGTACAACCAAAGTAAGATGAACATGAAAGATCAGGAAAATACTTCATTTATAACAAATTTTGGTGCATATTGTTACAATGTAATGCCCTTCGGATTGAAAAACGCCAGAGGCACTTATCAACGACTCGTAAATAAGATATTTGAAAAGCAAATAGGAAAGACGATGGAAGTTTATATAGACGATATGCTCGTTAAGTCTTTGAATGCATGTGACCACCTTAAGCATTTGCAAGAGACATTCGATATCCTGAGGAAGCATAACATGAAACTTAACCCCGAAAAGTGCGCGTTCGGGGTCAGCTCCCGGTAAGTTCCTGAGATTTCTGGTCTCACAAAGGGAAATTTAGGTAAACCCCGACAAAATCAAAAACCCCGAAAAAATCAAGGCCATAGATGATATCCCGGATCAGTTATCAAATGTGAAGGAAGTCTAAAGACTCACAGGAAGGTTAGCAGCTTTGAGCAGGTTCATTTCCCGGTCGTCGGGAAAGTGTCGTTGTTTCTTTACATTGCTCAAAAAGAAGAACAATTTCGAATGGACGCTGGAGTGCTAGCAAGCTTTGAGGGACCTAAAGAAGTACTTATCAAGCCCTCCATTTCCTTTGAAACCAAAAGAAGGTGAAACATTGTTAGTCTACCTCGCGGTTTCAGAAGTTGCGATAAGTGCGGTTTTAGTCCGGGAGGACGAAGGTACGCAATTTCCTATTTATTACGTTAGCAAAATTTTAACAGGAGCAGAAACTGGCTACCCACATTTGGAAAAATTGGCCTTAACTCTCGTAGTTTCCGCTCGGAAGCTGAGGCCCTATTTTCAATACCACCCTTTGCAGATGACCAAATGGGCCGTCGAAATGAGTGAATTAGACATAGAATACAAACCGAGGACTGAAATTAAGTCACAAGTCTTGGCTGACTTCGTGGCCGATTTTAGTCCGGGACTGCTACCTCTGGCAACCAAGGATAGTAATGGTGTCGAAATCGACATCAGGAGTTTGGACCTTACTTACGGATGGAGCCTCAAACGTAAAAGGGTCCGGGCTCGGAATAGTTTTATCATGCCTTCGGGAGAAACCTTAAGGCAAGCCGCCAACACGATCGCTTTAACTAATAATGAAGCAGAGTATGAAGCTTTGCTTGCAGGGCTCGAATTGACCCCCGGCCTTGATTCCGAGGTTATTGAAATCAAATGTGACTTGCAGCTGGTGGTAAATCAGGTTTACGGGATCTTTGATGCCGAAGAAGAACGTATGCAACAATATTTGGTAATGGTCCAGGCTCTTTTGGCACGATTCCGTGAGTGATCAATCACTCATATCCCGAGAGAGGATAATGCAGAAGCGGATGCATTAGCAAACTTAGGTTCATCGACGAAAATAAAGGGATTGGAGTCCAGAACGATGGTGCAACTGATGAGCTCAGTCCTTGATACAGATGGTTACTATGAGGTGAATTCAGCTAGTCTGGACTGGGATTGGAGAAACGAAACAATCAACTACCTCAAGCACGGAAAGTTGCCCGACGATCCCAAAGCATCACAGGCGTTACACACCAAAGCTGCACGTTATAGTTTCAAGAAAGGCCAATTGTATAGAAAATCTTTCCAAGGCCCGCTAGCCCGGTGTTTAGGAGCATTTGAAGCTGACTATGTCATGAGAGAAATCCAGGAAGGAATATGCGGCAATCACTCAAGCGCAGAGTCTTTGGTGCTGAAATTAGTACGGGCGGGATATTATTGGCCTCGCATGGAACAAGACGCCAAAGATTTCATACGAAAATGTGATAAGTGTCGATGCTACACATCACTAGTACATCAACCGGCAGAACCCTTACATTCGGTTCTTTCCCCATGGCCGTTCATGAAATGGGGGATGGACATTGTTGGAACCGCTGCCAACGGCTCCCGGAAAGGTAAGGTTTCTTTTAATTTTGACTGATTATTTTTCTAAATGGGTGGAAGCAGGTTCTTGTCAGAAGATCGGAGAATAAAAAGTGGTCTATTTTCTATGGAAAAATATAATTTGCAGGTTCGGAATACCAAAAGAGATAGCATGCGGCAATGCGCCATAGTTTATCGGAGTAAAAGTTACAAAGTTCCTCGAAGACTTGAAAATAAAGAGAATCACATCTTCGCCTTATCATTTGAGTGCAAACAATCAAGCAGATTCAACAAAAAAGGTGATCATTCAAAACCTGAAGAAAAGGTTGGAAGCAGCAAAAGACAAATGGCCCGAAGAGTTGCCCGGAGTTCTATGTGTCTACTGAACAACGGCCAAATCAAGTATAGGAGAAACTCCTTTTTCTCTCGTATACGGTGCTGAAGCCCTAATCCCGGTTGAAGTGGGTGAACCCACTTTGAGATATTCTCAGAAAAATGAATCGAACGACGAAGTAATGCTAATAAACTTGGGCCTTGGTGCTGTAAGAATGGCAGCTCAAAAGCAGAGGATGGAGCGATATTACAATCGAAGAGCCAGCTTCCATTTTTTTCAAAGTAGGAGACTTGGTTCTAGGAAAGTAACACAAAGTAGTTGAGAGCTCAATGCGGGAAAGCTAGGTCCAACATGGGAAGGTCCCTACCAGATTTCAGCTGTCATTAGGAAAGGTTCATACGAATTGGAGAACCAGAATGAGGACAAGTTGCCCAGCAAATGGAATGTGGCACACCTCTAAAGATATTATTGTTGATGAACAACGCTCAAAGAGAAAATACATGCTGCACTCTTTTTCCCTTCGTTTAGTTTTTATCCCAATTGGGTTTTTCTGGCAAGGTTTTTAACAAGGCAGCGATAGAAAGCATACTACGAAGACAACAACAATAAGACCTTTGATAGCAAGGCAAACGAACAAGCTTTCACTCGGGGATGATTAGGTAATCTTTGGTTCGATAGCAAATACCCATCTGGAAGTTAAGTTTGCTACCGAACAGAGGTTACCCGACCGTTCATGAGCATAAACCGCCAGAGGACTGTTAGGTATTCTTTCGCTTGATAGCATGGATTCCTAAGGGGAAACAAGATATGTTGCTGAGTGAAGGATTACCTAGCAATTCATTGGTGGAACCTTCGAAGATACAAGACTTCCAGTGTTCCAATTTGCATCTTTGCATTCAAACACTGGGGGGGAGGGGATGATATGAGGATACAACAACAATGACTGCCACGTCAATTGGGAACGAAAATCCAAAAACAAAATGCATCATCGGGATCGGGGACTATGCTGCCAGCCCCGTAGAAACAAGTTGTACAAGATAGCCACAAGTAATGGCAATTTCTTTTCTACATAGCAAAATGCTTATGTAATTTCTGAAAATAGAAGGAATAAAATGAAATCCTTTTGCTTTTATCTTGTTTCCTGTCTGAACGATTGTCATTTGAAAGTTAAACAAGTACTTCAAATGTTAGTGCCGTAATGAAAAGGAGACGTCCTCTTCAAGAGCACCGTAAACATAAGAGGGCCCTCTCCTATAAAAACCCTCACGTTAAAGGGTTGGTTCCGGAAGAATCAATGCCCGAAATCCAAAATGCAATCGGGGAAAAATACAACCGAAGCCGTATATAGAAAGGACGCAAAAAGAAAACTTGCGCAAATATTTATAAAAATACTCACGTTAAAGGGTTGGTTCTGGAAGAATCAATGACCGGAATCCAAAATGAAATCGCGGAAAAATACACCAGAAGCCGCATATGAAAAGGACGCAAAAAGTAAACATGCGCAAATATTCATAAAAACCCTCACGTTAAAGGGTTGGTTTCGGAAGAATCAATGCCCGGAATCCAAAATGCCATCGGGGAAAAATACACTCAAAGCCGCATATGAAAAGGACACATAAAGCAAACTTGCGCAAATATTCATAGAAACCCTCACATAAAAGAAAAACTTGCGCAAATATTCATAGAAACCCTCACGTACAAGGGAAACTTGCACAAATATTCATAGAAACCCTCATGTAAAAGGAAAACTTGCACAAATATTCATAAAAACCCTCACCTAAAAGGGATAATACTCGGAACCAAAATGCTTAGAAGAAAAGGCATCCAAGACTACACACAGTAAAGCGCGAATTGAATAACATGGGCAAAATGTTTGACCAAATGCAAAAGTTAAAGGCTTGCATGGATATTCAAACGAAAGTAAGACTCAAACCATACTTGAACAAAAAATATGTCTTTATTAACAAGAATGGGCCAAAACGTTACAAGTACAAAATGGGAAAAGAAATAAAAAGCTAAATTGTAGGACCTCCGAAACCAGGAGGAAGAGAAGTATCTGCATTGTCAGGAAGAGTAGGTGGTTCCGCCGATGGCTCAACGCTTTTCCCAGTTTGGTCTTCGGCCTCATCGCCTTTCGATCCTTCTTCAATTTTCGAAAATTTGTAACCGGAATCAGAAGAACCTGGAGCATTAGACTGCATGGGGAGTCCATTTTTTGCAGCCAACTCAAGCTCTCAGGCCTTAGCAATTTCGGCATCAATATCAATGATACTAGCTTTGGCCTCTTCCAAGGTTTTTCTCCTCATGCTATACATGGAATAAGTTTTTTCAACAATGAGGGAAGCTGCTTGGCGCTAAATTTCTTCTTTGAGTTGAGTAACGTCGGCGGAAAGGTGTTCCCGGGCGGATCTAGCAGATTTGAGGCTGACGTCGAGCTAGCGGACAGTTGAACTAAAGAGCCTATTATGCTCGATAGTTTTCCTGCACTTCTCTTCTAGATGGGCATGTTTTACCTCCATAGTAGCAAGCTCTTCACTTTTGGAGTTCAAGGCTGCCTCCAAGTTAATCACTCTTTCAGCAGAGGCAGCCTCACGGTCGGTTGCGGCAAGAATGGCGTTCTGGATTTCTGCCCATTTGGCCTTGGCCTCATCAAATTTAACCCTCAGCGGCTCAATTTATTGGATAAAGATTACCACTTCTTGCTCCCTTTGCTGCAAATGAGCCTCCAAAACAACGGCCTCAGTAGCTCTGGTTTCCAGTTCCGAGAGGCGGAGAACAGTCTGATCCTGTTCCGCCAAAAGCTGATTCCGTTCAGAAGTAAGTTCTTCCTTCTCACTAATCAACCTTTGAAGGCCCTAAGAGGAAAGAAAGTTGGCCTATAAAATAAGAAGAGGTAAAACTTAGAATACATTCGTTCAAAAGTAGAAGAAATAACAGAGGATGGAAGGAACATAACGCCGCGGTGTTATGCATAGCATTGTTCAACAAACGCTCACCCGAGAGTGTTTGAATCTTTTCCTAATCTTTCTTTGAAGCCAAAGGCTTCAGGTAATTAGCAAGCTCCACCGCCCATGATAGTAGATTGCACCCGGTAGAGACCGAAAGAGTAATGTTCTTCCTCCTTTATGGATCTTCAGAAGGGGCAGCTTAATTTTGCCCCAAATTCCCATGAACTAGGGACTGTGGAAGAGGAACACCTTATTCATGGTCAGGTGCGCCCAATGGAGATGGTGTAGCAACCGCTGGTGGAAGATTAGATGAAGATGAAAATGATGTAGCAGTTGCTGGTGTTGGTGAAGGTGGAGATGAAGCTGATGGAGTTGAAGAGTGAGAAGCAGCTGCATCAAATGTAGTGGTGCTTGTTTGATGCTCGCCAACCAAAGATGGCAAGGACCCGGTACTCATCCCCGCAACACCGGTTGCAGCAAATGGGGCCGAAAACGGGAGTTGGCATATTCTACCAAATCAAATTCTCCCCAAAGTGCCGAGACATCGTCTTCAGTTTGTGTAACTATCTCAACAGGTCGAGCATCCTGTTGAGATGATGAGGATCGTCGTATTCTGTGTAAAGAAGCTCCCTCATCAATAGCTTCTTCATCATTATCAATCATCACGGCGTCTACGACCGGCCTAGAAGGAGGACCAGTCATTATCGCCATCGAAGACGATTGGGGGGCACCAATCTTTGCCCTTTTATTCTTTTCCCAGTTCGCAGAGGAGTGTCTTCTCTTTGTTTTTTATCCTCCTGCCGGGGTCTCCTAAAGAAGTATTTGCGCCCGAAACATATCTGGAGATACCTGTTCGAGTAAGTGCTTCCTGAAGCAGCCTTGCTGCATCAGCAGGATAAGCCAGAACGTCCTTCTCGGGGACAGAAATAGAGCCCGCAAGTAGACCTAATTCCATGAACAAGTCAGAAGAGTTCAACCAAGTTCTTCATATACAAAAATGGAAGCAAGGTAAGTTAAAGTTACCATGATTTTTGGCCTTCCACCCGTATTTAAGGGCCATTTTTTTCCACGAATGAGTTTCGGGCATTGTGACGTGCAAGATTTTATGAACCCACCTATTCAAACCTTCCACCACCGGTGGGATCCATCAATTTGCTGAAACATGCGAAGGGTTAAGAGATGATACGGCCATAAAAGAATATCTAGTAAGAGGAATACTATACAAAGAACTTACGAGTGCGGTTCCAAGCAACCGCAAAGGATGAAGCCGTTGCTGGAATGATGTCGTTGGTGCCAATTGCAACGAACTGTTCCATCCACCCACAATCATTGTCATCATCCATGCTAGACAACAAAGCATGGTGGCCACACTTGCAGAGGTTTATCATCCCCCGCGAAAGATTTTGGGAGAACAGATATTCATCATATGAGCTAAGGTTAGATCCTCTCCAGGTTTTTGGCACAAACGTCGAATGCAGGCGATCTTCCTCCACACTAAAGGACTTACTTGTGCCAAACACACCTGGTAGCGAAGGCAAAACTCCGAAATCATAGAATCAAACTCCCCGCTCAAAGAAAATACACCCCAAGTAAAGGGATACGTGAAAAAGTATGTAAAACCTTTCTTGGGAAGGGTCACTCGGTCTGATAGATCAGGAGCAATAATTTCCAACTCATTGCAGTGGCAGTCCTCCTTCACAACAGGAATACTGAAGGACAAATGAAAGAAGGGTGCCAACTAACAACCCATGTACAAGGGTTAGTAGTAGGAAATTTCTCTTCAAAATACTTTGAAGTACTAAGCCTTCTTGGGATGATGGAACCCAATGCTGGAGTAACGGAATCCTCGGTTTTGTTCTTATGCTTTGTACAACCAGCACATTTAGAGAAAGAAGCCATTGGAAAAGAAGAAGGTAAAGAGGTCGTGCTTGATGAAAATTAGAAAAATGATGGAAAACAAAGATGCAAATCAGAAGCTCAAGCAATTGTGAAACACAAAGGAAGAGAAAGTTGCGTATAAGTAAAATTTTGGCGGCTAAATTCATGGTCATGATTACCTCAATAATCGGCAAAAGTTGTGCTGAATCATGGGATGATGCGTGGTCGGGGCATTAAATGCGGAGAGATGTGCATCTAATCAAATGTCAGAGACCTTCAAAGGGGAATTATCGCAATTCCTGCCAAAAAGGTGTTTCTACCAATTTTCCGGTAATACAAAGTTATGTCACCGAAAAGCAGGGGGACTATATGAATAGGGTAAAATATAATATGACATGTGGCTGACTAAAAGGAGGACATGGGGAATCCAAGATGGGATGGCTGAGGACCGGACGCAGCCACTCCGCTTGTCACTGGAAAGGATGACATTCATAAAGGTGTATTAAATGCTCTACGCCGGGTAGCATTTAAAAAGGAATATTTTACAGCATTAAGAGTGACTGTAATGACTCGGCCGGTCGTTTTGAATATTACAACCTCGTTCCATTTACTGCTTATCCTATGTTTAATTATAATTATGTGGCTTATTGGGGAGGTTTCAGAATGAATTGGAACACTTAGTTCCAAGATTTAAAGGTTAAGTTGGAAATAGTTGACCGGATGTGGACTTATATGTAAACAGCTCCGGAATAGAGTTCTGATGATTCCAATAGCTCCACATGGTAATTTTGGACTTAGGAGTGCGTCCGGAAAATTATTTGGAAGTCTGTAGTTAAATTAAGCTTGAAATGGCGAAAATAGGAAATTTAAGTTTGGAAGTTTGACGGGGAGTTAATTTTTTGACTCCCGATCCGCTATATCATTTATGACTTGTGTGTAAAATTTGAGGTTAATCAAACTTGATTTGATTGGTTTCGGCATCGAATGTAGAGGTTGTAATTTTTAGTTTTCATTAGGCTTAAATTGGGGTGTGATTCGTGGTTTTAGCGTTGTTTGACGCGATTTGAGGCCTCGACTAAGTTTGTATAATATTTTAAGACTTGTTGATATAATTGGTTGAGGTCCCGGGGGCCTCGGGTGAGTTTCGGATGGATAACGGATCAAAAATTGAACTTAGAACAAACCTGAAAATTTTAGTCTTCTAGTGCAATCGCATCTGCGGAACTTTTCTCGCAGGTGCGAGCTCGCAGAAGCGCACTTGGAAAGTGCAGATGCGGGCAGGGGGCGGTGAGGTAGTGGTCGCAGGTGCGAGGGAAGTTTCGCACCTGCGTGATCACATATGCGGACGGGGAACCGCAGAAGTGCAAAGTTCGCAGAAGCGGGCTGGGTCTTACAGAAGCGAGCCCGCAGAAGTGGCTTCAAGGTCGTAGAAGTGGAGGTAGTGAAGGCCTTGGAAAATCAAAAAAGCGGTTGGTTTCTCGCACCTGCGAGAACGCAGGAGTGGCTAGTGAGTCACAGGTGCAGAACCTCTGAGCAGTGTACAAAAGCAAAGGGGTCCGAGATTTTCTCATTTTTGGATGTTTCAAACACGGGTTGAGGCAATTTTGAGCGAGAATTCACGGGAAAACTTGAGGTAATTCACTTGTGATCATTGTTAGTCAATAATATTGAATTATCATCGAGTATTTCGATTAGATTATGTGTTTTTGAGGTGAAATTCGAGGATTTGGGCCAAGGGATTTCAAAATAAGAATTTAAGATTTAGAGGTCGGGTTGATATCGAAATTTGGTAATTTGGTATGGTTGGACTCGTGGTTAAATGGGCGTTCATATTTTATAACTTTTGTCGGGTTCTGAGACGTGGGCCGCACTGACGAGCTGAGCTCATGTTAAAGAAATTGAGCTGAGACGTGGGCCGCACTAACTTTTGTCGGGTTCTAGATGTGGTTAAATGTCATTAATCACATGTTCCCCACATGTTAGAGAAATTGAGCTGATTCTCATATTAAAGATCATGTTTAGGCTTTGTGAAGATATTTTGGGACCCACAAGGTCGTGTCACTGTTGAATTATTTGTTTTAAAAATGTAAATTTCATACTCAGTCATGTTCATCCATTTGTGAGGATATTTATGGAATTGAACTGCACGCCGCAGCAGTCTATATTAGCTTTATATTTACTATTATATGGATTGGGACTGAACGCCACAGCAAGCATTATAGGCTTTATTATTATGGGATCGGACTACATGCCGCAGTAGGCCATATTGGCTTTATATAGCGCTTGGGCTGAAGGAGCCCCTACGGAGTCTACACCCTCCACAGTGAGCGCAGTTGATGTTTATATTTGGGATGGACTTCCTAGGTCATGAAGTTTCCTTATTTATTTATTTATTTATTTATCTTAAGGATGGATCTTCCCTGAGCATGGATCTTGCCCGAAGCATTTATATTCTTGGGATGGATTTTTTTTGGCATGGATCTTGCCTAATTATACATATTTGGGGATGGATCTTCCCCTGGGCTGGATCCTTATACAGTACTGAGTGACTAACTGTCAGTTAATGTATATATATATATGGGATGGATCTTTCTAGGCTGAATTGGCCATATAGTACTGAGTGATTTAGTATTTTGAGATTGTGAGTACACGAGGTTTCCGCTGAGGTGCATCACATACAGCATGTACATCGACATGTAAGATATAGAGATGTCATGTTCCTCATACCATTCAGAATTGATATATTTTGCTTGTACTGAGTTTAACTTTTGAACTTGAAAGCATGTCTACATTTCTATATTGTTATTTCTATACTGGATTGTACCTGCCGAGCTAGTCACTACTTTCAACCCAAAGGTTAGTCTTGTTACTTATTGAGCACATGAGGCCAGTTGTACTTATACTACACTTTTCACTTCGTGTGCAGATCTCGGATACAACAGTTGCTAGATTTCAGAGTTTCAACTGTTGGAGACTATCGAGGTAGTTGTTTGGCGTTCGCAGACCTTGACTCTCTTTCGTTTCAGTTATTTGTACTGTTCTACATTTTCAAACAGTGTTTGTATTTGTCAGACTATGTTATCATTTAGATGCTCATGTACTCAGTGACATCGGGTTTTGGGAGTGTATTTATAACAATATTTGTGGGATTTTCTATTAGATTGAAATATTATATTTTTAAACTTAAAAGATTATTGTGATTTATTGGGGTTATCGACTTGCCTAACATTGAGATAGGCACCATCACGACATGCAAAATTTTGAGTCGTGACAGTGACAGTCCGTTACTGAAAATTTGGCATTTATGTTCACCGTTACAGAAAATTTGGCATTTATGTTCACTGTTACATCTTCATCAATGACCCTCATAATTGGCATTAAAAGAGGGCATTATCCTAGGACCTCTTTCCCCAGGCATAGTTATAAATAGTGAGCTCAGTTACCATTGTGAAGGGGGACGAATTTTCTGGCTAAAACATATACTATATTCTATACAGAACTTTATACAATTTCACTTTCTTGCTTTTTGATTTGATTATTGCTGTGTTCGGAAACCGTATTCACGGAATCATCATCTTTGCTACTTCATCTACTTTCTAAGGCTAAGTATTGTGTATCTCTTCGATTATTATATTATTTTAGGATCAAATGAGTTCACTTGTGTAGAAACCACATATAAATTCAACTATACTGTTTTACGGGTAAACAATGTTGTTATAGAGAGGTCTGACTGTTGTTAACCTTTTCACTTTAATTTAATTTCGTCTAGTCACCTATATATATAATAAATAACAAAGTAAAACACCTACTAATAATTATGACAATCGTGATTGAAGTTTGGAAGAAAATAACAAATGAGAATATTCAGTAGGAAAAATAAAATTCTCACTGACGATATTTATGGTGACCTACTAAGTCGCCACCGCAAGTAAGTTAATATGTCGCTTTTCGAAAAGCGACTTGCCTTCACAAATTTGCCACTAAAGCTATTATAAGAAGAAATTATCTTTTGGGCGACTAAAATCGTCACAAAAAAGTAACCAAAATTTTTGGAGGCTAGGTCGCCAATCGAAATAGCGACATACAAAATTTAAAATTGAGGCTACGTCACAAGTCGAAATAGCGACATATTCATTTACTTTTAATGGCGACTTATAGCAGTAGCCACAGAATACTGTTACTGAAACTACTTCACTACCGAAAGAGAATTATTCGTGTCTTTGTGTTAGACACGATATTAATTGCATATTGGATAAAGCTATTAGCTTCATCAATGAATGGCACCAATTACGCACACCATAGGGTTCACATGAGCAGTTTAACGAGGAGAATCAAAAGTGGAAACCCCCAGATGATTTGGCCCTCAAGTGCAAATATTGATGCATCCATCGACCTTGCAACTGGTGAAGCTGGAGCAGGGATGGTTGTTGGGGATAGGCACGGGGAGGTTTTGAGAGGTAGATTGACATACATAGGGGCAATATTCAGTCCAATGATGGCAGAAGCGTTGGCGGTAAAGGAAGCTCTTAGTTGGCTGAAGGTTCCACTATGAAGACACCAAAATAGAGCTCGAGATGGATAGTCTACTTGTGAAAAATGCATTGGAGAAGGACGAAGATATTTACTCGTATTTATCTGACGTGATTTCTGATTGTAAAAACCTCTTAAAAAATTTTCAATTTCTATCTCTGTTTGCTGTTCGAAGGTCTGCGAATCAAGTTGCTCATGCATTAGCACGAGCGGCTGATTCTATGTCAGGCTCAGTGTCACGACTCAAAATCCGACTAGTAGTGATGGCACCTAATCCAACCCGTTAGATAATCCAACTAACTACAATCCAATTTAATTAGGTTTATCGAGGAAAATATATGATAAAATAACGGAACCTTTTTACTTTTCCCAAGGTCTAGTAGAACAACTCATGAGCTTCTAAGATTTAGAATTTGCAAAGCTGATATGAAATAAAATACAGCATCTGTTTGAAATATACATGAACAGATTAATGATTCTAAAGTTACCAAGAACAAGAGGCAGCTATGATCGGATTGCGGAAACATCTTCAATGCCAGCTCCCACCATACACCGCAATATCAACATCCAAAGTCTACACACAATGTGCAGAAGTGTAGTATGAGTACACCTACCCCATGTACTCAGTAAGTATTTTGTCTAACCTCGTCAAAGTAGTGACGGAGATTTTAGTAAAAAGATACTCACTATTATAACCTGTGCAGTATACTAACAATAGAAACAATTATAGAACATAACAGATAAGGGTACCATGAAATGACTATGCGAGGCAGAAAAAGCTTACTAGGAGAAATCACAATAGCAAATTCATAACTTCCTGGTGTGAGAAATATGTTAAGGATATCACATCAAATGGCACGATAACACCTTCGTGCATTTATCTCATTAAATTCATAGCTTTTTTGATGTGAGGAATATGTTCAACATATCACATCGAATGGCACGGTAATACCTTCGTGCACTTGTCTCATTCTCACCCAATATATATATGTTGATCAAATCAATTGGCACGACAATACCCTTCATGCATTTGTCTCTTTCTCACCAAGCATACATGTAACAGTATCAACTAGGTGGGAGAAATGCCAACAACAATAAAAGAAATAAATTGGGAGGCACACAGGAAGCAACAACGACTGCAAGTCACATAGGAAACATAGGTGCATAATAACAGCTCAAGATAAAGGTTTGAATGTATACACAACGAAAAAATATCACTATATAATGTATGTCTCTTGTCCTCGCCTGCACGGAAACACCCTTCGTGCCATGAACATATGATAATATAAAAATAATGGCACAACATCACCCTTCGTGCTTTTACTCTCATCCTCACATGATAATGTAAATGAAATGGCATGGTATTATCCTTCGTGCATAATAATATATATGAATAGCACGGCATCACCCTTCGTGCTTTACACTCTCTCTCACATGATAATGTATATGAAATGGCATGGCATAAACCTTTGTGCTTTATACTTTTCCTAACATGATAATATATACAAAATGGCAAGTCATCACCCTTCGTGCTTTACATTCTCCCTCACATGATGATGTATATGAAATGGCACGGCATCACCCTTCGTGCTTTACACTCTTCCTTACCAAGCACATGTATATCATTAACAAGCAAGGTAGGAAGCATAAATAACATCAAGGAGGGTGTTTAAACGAATGTTACAAATTGAACATCAATCACTGCTTTCAAGCCAATAACAATTCAATAAACTTCAAGTACTTTATTATTCCAGTATTTCAACAAGTCTCAAAAATGATCTTCAACTCATGTATAGAATTCAAAATCTCAAGAATAACGGTCGTAGAGTCGTGTTTATGATTAAGTATAATAACGACCGGATTTGGCACATCAGTAATTTTCACAAAAATCCATCAGAATTTTAATCAAATTCTAATAAGCCAAATCAGGGTGTCTAGCATTTAGTGTCATATTTATCGAAATCTAGAAGTCAAAGAAGAGATGAAACAAGAGTGTCACATAATTCTACAAAGCACAATAAATCGTATAATTTATCCCTGAGGATGATTAATCCTAGCACATGCATATATGCTCGTCACCTCATATATGTATCACCTCCGCATGTAACAAATAATGGCAATTAGCAGGAAAAATTTCCTCAACAAAGTTAAGCAAAATACTTACCTCAAACAAGCCGAATCCGCTGCCGAGCAAGCTAAACAATACTAGAAAATTCTATTCCGCGCGTACCAACCTCCGAATGCCTTCCTATCTCCTCAATTCCAAGCCAAACAATTCGAAACTAGCCAAATAATGTGCAAATTAATTAAAATATACTTTAATTCTTGCAATTCAATAATTTATAAAAATTCTCAAATCTGCTCGAAAAGTCAACCAAAAGTCAATAGTGGTCCCACGTCTCGGAATCTGACAAAATTACAAAGCCCGAACCCCCATCCAACCACGAGTCCGACCATACCAAACTTACTCAAATTCGACCCCAACTCGCCCTTCAAATCCTCAATTAAAGTCTATGAAATATTCTACTATTTTCAACTCAAACCATTAATTTAATGATGAAAACAACAATATATTCATGTAACTTGACCAAAACTAAGTTACAATCACTTACCCCAATCCATATGGTGAAAAAATCGTCTCAAAATCGTTTCAATCCGAGCTCCATAGCTCTAAATTTGTTAAAATGGCCGAAACCTCGAAATATAACTTATGTCTAAGCATTTACTCTTCGAGATTGCGGAAAATGCTTCGCGATCGCGAAGCATAAAATTTTCCAGCCCAAAATTTGCCCTTCGCGATCGCGAAAAACCAATCGCGATCGCGAAGAACAAACTCCCCAACTTTTCCAGACAGCCTCTAATAATGATCATAACTTTTTGTACAAAACTCCAAATGACAAATGCTTTGACTTCCAAGACATCAAGGACTACAACTTTTAGTTTTGGATCATCTCCAAATTCCTTATAGATTGCAAGATATAAGCTTCCAAAGTCGGTCAGTGCAACAGAGATTTTGTTCTACACGATCGCGAAAAAGCTTCCACGATCGCGATTCATAAGGCCCAAACTGTTGTTTGCTCTTCGTGAACGTGACCAAATGTTTGCGATCGCCATGTATACTTCTGTAGCCAAAAATCAGCCGTTAAAGTTGGCCTAGAAATGGTCCGAAACCACCCCAAGACTCACCTGAGCCCCTCAGGACCCCGTTCGAACATACCAATAAGTCCCAAAACATATTACGGAGCTACTCGAGGCCTCAAATCACATATAATAACATCGAAAGGACGAATCGCACCTCAATTCAAACTTAATGAACTTTAAATCTTTCAACTTTCAAATATCGCGCCGAAACATATTAAAACAATCTGGAATGAACTCAAATTTTGCGTACAAGTCATAAATGACATAACGAAGCTGTTGAAATTTCTGGAATCACAATCCGCACTCGATATCATAAAAGTCATCTTTCGGTCAAACTTCCAAACCTTAAATTTCTTACTTTCGCTATTTCAAGTCAAATTCAACTACGGACTTCAAAATAAATTTCTAGACACACTTCTAAGTCCGAAATCACCATACATAGCTATTAGAACCATCAAAACTCCATTCCTGAGTCATTTGCACAAAAGTCAAACTCCGGTCAACCCTTTTCCTTTAAGCTTCTAAACAAGGATTGTTATTTCAATTTAGAAAGCCAAACCGACAATTCACACAAGTCATAATACACATTACGAAGCTGTTCGAAACTTTAAGCCATCGAACGGGACGAAAATTTTCAAAATGACAAGTCAGATCGTTACACTCTGTGGAGTGGAATGCTAACCCTCCATCCCTTATTTTAGATGCTTTACATTTTGATTTGAATAGTTAAGATGATGATTGTTTAAAAAAAAATCCAAGAATCCTTGTGCACGGAATCTGTTGTTTTCTCAATGTAAAGTTAGTCCTCTCCCCATTTTCGGAGGAGATTAAGTTTTATGATAGATAAATAAAAGATATTTAAACAATCAAATAATTTATAAATCATTATTTACTATAAGCGTTAATATTTTGAGAAAAACATTCCAATTAATTAGGAAAGACTTGCTCGAGTTTGTTGTGCGACTTACAATTACCTCAGACCCAATTCATCATTTTCGGGAGATAAAATGGATTACATTATATTATTGTAAGATGGAAACTTAATTTTCTTTTCTTTACGCAATAAATTACAAAAAACTAAAGCAAAAATTTTGTTCTTGAAATTAATTAGTAGTGTTTCTCTTTTAAAAGAGCACTGTATTATATAGTATATGAAAGCAACATGTCAGCACGACTAATTGCAGAATTCATGCATCATTGATAAGTTCAGCCTTCAAAGCAATCACTATATATGAGTGGAAATACTTTATCTTCACTAGTGCTAATATTAATAGTATTGGGGCACGTCCAAATTTAAAGCAATCACTCACTTGTATTACTGAATTTTCAAATGGATGCTATAAGAATTTCATCAATTGATGAATATAATATCTCTATTCTTAACATGAGGTTTCAAGTTTGAATACTGAATATTGAATTTTTTCTCTTATAGAAGCACTTCCATTTTTAGTGGACCTTACATGACGTTAATTCGATTAATCGATACCCTAAAGCAGGCCTCAAACACCAAATGCAAAAAAAGAAAAAGAATTTCTAAATGAATATATATATATAATTAGTGAACTACTATCTCCATTCACCTTTACTTGTGTACTATACTAAAAATATATTTTTATTTTTACTTGTAAATTTTAACAAATTAAGATAAAGTCAACAAAAAATTTCCGTTTTATCCTTATCATTAACTACTCCGTCCAAAATTATTTCTCAAGACTTTTTAAAATGCTATTATTATTATTATGATTATTATTATTATTATTATTATTATTATTATTATTATTATTATTATTATTATTAAGGTTATTATGGTAAAACATGTACTTCATGTAACGATCCGATCGGTCGTTTTGCGCTCTAGCGCATCGTTCAGCGGTTTGAGGCTTTGGGTAGCTTCACTTCAGGTATTATGACTTGTACGTGAGGTCAGAATTGAATTTCGAAAAGTTCTGAGTTGATTTGGAAAAAAAATTCTCATTTCGAAAGCTTTAAGTTGGAAGAGTTGACTAAGGTTTGACTTTTGAGTAAACGACATCAGAATCGGGATTTGAAAGTTCCACTAGGTTCGCATAGTGATTTCGAACTTGGGCGTGTGTCCGGGTTGAGTATCGGATCACCCGGGAGCATTTCGGTGTTTATTATGGGAAGTTAACATTTTGAAGGTTTTAGAATTTCCTAAGTTTAGTTTGAGGTAGACTTTGGTGATATTGATGTCTATTTGGGATTCCGAGCCTTGAAATAGGTTCGTATCGTGATTTATGACTTGTGTTTTAAAGTTTGGCGTCATTGCAGAATGTTTAACCGATGTCCGTTTGGGATTCCGAGCCTGAGAATAGTTTCGTATGGTGATTTTGGTCTTAGGAGCGTGTCCGGATGTTGATTTGGAGGTCTGTAGGTCATTTCGGCATCAATTGGCGAAAGTGGAAAATTGGATGATTTTTGGGAAGTTTGACGGGGAGTGGACTTCTTGATATCGGGGTCGGATTCCGATTCCGAAAGTGAGAGTAGGTCCGTAATGTCAATTATGACTTGTGTGCACAAATTTGAGGTCAATCGGACTTGATTTGATGCTTTCCGGTACAGGTTATATAATTTGAAAATTTGAAAATTATAAG
Organism: Nicotiana obtusifolia; assembly: GCA_002018475.1. Taxonomy (NCBI): domain Eukaryota; kingdom Viridiplantae; phylum Streptophyta; class Magnoliopsida; order Solanales; family Solanaceae; genus Nicotiana; species Nicotiana obtusifolia. The sequence goes on along the minus strand of MCJB01041168.1, from coordinate 74,771 downwards.
TTTGATTCTAGGCGTGATTCATGATTTTCATGTTGTTTGACGGGGTTTAAGGCTTCGAGTAAGTTCATATGGTATTTTGGGACATGTTGGTATATTTGGTTAAGGTCCCGAGGGCCTCGGGTGGATTTCATATGGTTAACGGATTGAAGTTGGCCTTATGAAAATGTTGAATTCTGCAGTTTGAGGCCTTGGGTAGCTTCACTTCAGGTATTATGACTTGTACGTGGGGTCGGAATTGAATTTCGGGAAGTTCGGAGTTGATTTGGAAAGAAAATTCTCATTTCGGAAGTTTGAAGTTGGAAGAGTTGACTAAGTTTTGACTTTTGAGTAAACGACCTCAGAATCGAGATTTGAAAGTTCCAATAGGTTCGTATAGTGATTTCGGACTTAGGCGTGTGTTCGGATTGAGTATCGGATCACCTAGGAGCATTTCAGTATTTTTTATGGGAAGTTAACATTTTGAAGATTTTAGAATTTCCTAAGTTTAGTTTGAGGTGGACTTTGGTGTTATTAATGTCTATTTGGGGTTCCGAGCCTTGGAATAGGTTTGTATCATGATTTATGACTTGTGCGTAAAGTTTGGCGTCATTCTGGAATGTTTAAATGATGTCCGTTTGGGATTCCGAGCCTGGAATAGTTCCGTATGGTGATTTTGGTCTTAGGAGCGTGTCCGGGCGTTGATTTGGAGGTCTGTAGGTCATTTCGGTGTCAATTGGCGAAAGTTGGAAATTGGATGATTTTTGAGAAGTTTGACCGGGAGTGGACTTTTTGATATCAAGGTCGGATTCAGATTCCGAAAGTGAGAGTAGGTCCGTAATGTCAGTTATGACTTGTGTGCACAATTTGAGGTCAATCGGACTTGATTTGATGCGTTCCAGTACAAGTTATAGAATTTGGAAATTTGGAAATTATAAGTTTGATTCTAGGTGCGATTCATGATTTTGATGTTGTTTGACGGGGTTTAAGGCTTCGATTAAGTTCGTATGGTATTTTGAGATATGTTGGTATATTTTGTTAAGGCCCCGAGGGTCTCGAGTGGATTTTAGATGGTTAACGGATTGAATTTGGCCTTATGAAAATGCTGCAGTTGTTGTCATCTGGTGTAACCACACCTGCGAGGATTTTACTACAGAAGCAGCCCAGGGGTCGCAGAAGCAGAGCAGGTCAGCCAGGGGAAGGACCGCAGGTGCAGAGTTTTGGCAGCATCTACGCAAGCGTAGAAGCGAAGCATTGGGCGCAGAAGCGGAAGAAGGCGCAGGAGCAGAAGGGGGTTCGCACCTGCGATGTCGCAGAAGCGGGGAATGTTTCCGCAGGTGCGAGGTATCGTGTTTGGGTGATTTTCTGCAGAAGCGGTGGCATGGTCGCAGAAGCGGCGCCGCAGGTACGACTACTGTCCCATAGGTGCGAAATATCGCTGGGCAAAATCGTTTTAAGAGCGGGATTTGGCTCTTCTTCTCTCATTTTTTACTTGGTTGGGGCGATTTTGGCGAGCTTCAAGGAGGGATTTTTATTATCTATGTCAAGGTAAGTGATTCCCCGGGTATTGTGAGTTAAATATAAGATTTATATATGAATAAACATGAAAATTTGTAGAAAATTGGGATTTTGTAGGAAAACCTAGAAATTGGTATTGTTGGATTTTGACCATAAATTGGATATGGAATTGAGAATAAATCATATATTTGAGTTCGTAGTGTTATGGGTAATGATTATCTTCAGAAATTTTCTGAATCCGGGCAGTGGGAGGGTGAGTTTATCAATTTTTCGAGCGGAGTTGGAAATTGTTATAAATTAATTTATTATGAGTATTAGAGTATATAGTCATGGAATTTCACATTTTATTTACTAGTTTTGGAGCGAAGGGCGCCAATTTGAGGTGTTAGAAAAGCTTTGGAGCCGGTTATGGAACTTCGGAGTGAGGTAAGTCTTTTCTAACCTTGTAAGAGGGAATTAACCCCATAGGCGAATTGATTTAATACGTGCTTCTATTTGTGGGGGTTGCGTACGCACGAGGTGACGAGAGTCCGTACGTAGCTACTAATTATGCTTATGTCCGGGTAGTCTAGGACCCAAATCATATTATACTTGCGATATTTGCACCCTACTTGTTAATTTAATCGCTTAAATCATATTGGAATTTGATAAAGGAATTGTAAAAGGTTAAATTTTATTTACTTGAGTTTTGGACGGGTCACTTGACCGTTAATGAGAATTGGTGTTTCTTTGAATATTAACCTCTTAATAATCTTGAATCAGTTGTTTATAAAGTATTTTCTCTTCTAGTGGACGCCTGATAGCAAATAGATGCATCTATGGTTCATGCCGTTCGACCCTCGGCAGTGCACAATTTATATATTTGTATGTTGGATCGAGTCGTACGACCTCGGCATAATTCGTGCATAATAATTCTTGGAGTCCAATTATAATTGATATTGTTTCATTGGCTTGAGGGATTAATTTGTTAAATGATGGAATTTAATTTGGAATTTACTATCAGTGAAGGAATTGTTTATTTATTTTCTTGTTATTGAGTTTTCAGCTGTATTTACATAATCCATGCTTAATTATAATTTCGGTATTTTATTGTTAGCCCATAGTAAGTGTCGAAGTCGACCCCTCGTTACTACTTCACTTACTGGGTACACGTGTGTTTACGTACTCATGCTACACTTGTTGCACATTTTGTGCAGGTACATATATGTCTAGTGGTCTTGCGGGCGCACAGGCGTGGTTATTGTGAGGACTTAGGTGAGTTGTATCTCATGTTACGAGTCAGCAACACACAGAGTCTCCATTAGAGTTATTCACATTCTCCTGTCTAATTTGTAGTCCAGACAAATGTTGTGTTTTATCATATTTCCTAGTTGATGCTCATGCACATGTGATACCGGATTTTGGGAGTTCCTACTGGATGTTTAGTATGGTAGTTCACGAAATTATCACTGTTTCACCCTGTAGATTCTATTTCATATTATTTAATTAATGGGTAGTATGAGTTTAAAAATTTGCTAAAATGATTAATTAAGTTGATTAATCATCGTTGGCTTGCCTGAAGGCGGTGTTAGGCGCCATCACGACTTTTACAAGTCATAATACCTGAAATGAAACTACTCGAGGTCTCAAACCGCCGAATGACGCCCTAGAGTTCAAAACAACCGGCCGGGTCGTTGCATTCTCCCCTACTTAAAATATACGTTCGTCCTCGAACGTGCTAAGGACTGCTCCAGAGTTGTCTAAAATTGTCGTTTTACACCTTGTGCACCTATCCGTTCCACCACATTCCAGTTGAACACATTTGCTCGAGCCAGACTGAAAATCCTCCCTATAACCTTAACTAACAAGCTTTAGAACCAATTTCTAACTTCCGAATTTCTTTACAAGGCCTGATTCTAACACACGAAACACCGTACCAATCACCAAACGCTGTACCAAAACATGAAGATGCATCTATGCTGAAATCACACCATGCACCACACAGGTCGGTTGTCCATAACAACATCCCCTGACCACCATAGCTGAAATCTCATGAACCTGATGCCCGCAATACATCTCATGACACATATAAATCCTGTTCCAAATCTCGCAATACAGCCACGACGAAAAGATGTGTAGAAACTCATAACCACCTGCCGAATCAATAATTCATGGAGTCTCTCCTCCTGACAAGAACCATTACCTCATTCTGAACTGAATAACAATATTTTTCCTTTAATGTACCTTATATAAATCTGTTCGCACAAATTTCAAGCACAATAATCTCGTCTCACCTAGTACAAGCTGCTCATCCAATAAGCCACCTCAAACACTGACTCAGATCTCATATGACGCCATTAATGCGCCGACAAGCTACAACTCGAATATGACACATAAGGAGGAACGAACTCTGGAAAAGAATTACCTAGCCCGCGCAACGAAATAAACGGTCGAACAGATGTTATGAATCCTTCTCAGAAAATGAGAAACAAAATACGCGTGAATAGATGTAGGGAATCATACTCAATATATCACTGTTGCGGCGTGCAACCCAATCCAAACATGATACTGTTGCGGCGTGCAACCCGATCCAATCATGATACTATTGCGGCGTGCAACCCGTTCCAAACATGATACCGTTGCGGCGTGCAATTCGTTCCAAATAACGTACGCGTGGCGGTGTGCCACCCCATCCACTCGTAACCATAAATAAGGACATACTCATCAAGCTATAATGCTTCTACCTACGGAATACCGAATATCAAGCATAAGCACACTAAGTGCAAAAATACAACTCTGGGGAGACGAATAGCGCCATACGCTACAAAGCCCAAACACGACTAAGGTGCGATAAATAGCCTGCATCTCGAGAGCCATCCTACTCATATGACACCACAAGATACACGGGACCTCAACACACGTGTGAACAATCAAGCCATCTCAATCCGGCATAACCCCCCACAATTCACAACCAAAGGAATAGAGCGCCTTCCAAGCATAAACTCTCACATTAACGATAGTATCAAAATCTCCGTACTTGGTTTCGACCTTTAACAATCAAGTGACCAGCATGCCACACTTATACAAATCTCCTCGTGGGTACGCTCCCGCAAACATCTGCACCAGGTAGCAAAGTCTGCACCTCCATACCACAAACCGTACTAAATTGTAAAGCAATTCAATAACCCGCAATTCAATATACAATGCTCCTTCCACAGAACACCATTTCCAGGCGACACTAGGATAATGTCAGCTTATTCTGAACTTTTAAATTTTTTCCGGCTCATCCGAGCTCGTGACATCCTTGTCAACACCGAACCGCAACCTCGATCCTCAACTTCCAATTCCTATGCCGCTCACTGCACATATCATGCCGCCACGCGAGAATACCAGAATTCATCATAACCCCTGAATTACCAGTAGAATAAACACTTCATTAGCTAGAAACCTTTCACTTAGCTCATTTTAGAAGGGCCAACGCAACACGCAACTGAATTCCCAAATCGCAGAAAACACAACCTCAAACCGTGATCTACACCGTCATAACTCTTCCGGGACCCACTTACACAACAATGCCATTTGAATCAAATACCTCCCAAATCCATCAAGTTATGATGGCTGTCAAGCCTGCACGTACAACCACAACCCACATGTATAACTTCACACAATGAAGGAACTAATCACTGCCACAGTCATGCTGAGTTAATCATTACTAACTGACCCAACTTCTTCTAATTTACTTTTGACTAGTCTTAGAAATAATAATAGTTCAATTCACAACATAACAAACTCAATCTGCACTCATCGCGAGTGACCCGCGTCACGAGACCACATCGTCTCAATACTCACGAGCCATCTCATACCCTCTCACGCGCACAATAGCATCTCTAACTAGTGCACCCATTCTGCGAGACCTTCCACGAGTCCGAAGTTATTTCTTCCTTTCTTCTAATACTGCACCACATACCCGATGATAATATAGAACATTCCAGGTCCTATTCGCAATCCACTGTGAAGACTCGATCCTTAACCACAAATTGGACCCGAAATCCTTAGGCACTGCACTTTTAATTCTTGAACCCACTGGGACCATTGTTGAGAGTCACCCACTCTGACTTGATACCAAATATCACAAACTTCAACGCCCTGCTAGCACATGAACACCCTCTCGAAGAAACAACCGGCTGAACTCTTTTCCTTGTAAATCAGATCCATAAAAGCATAAGCTCAGAGTCTTCCCAAAAACCTGAACATGCATCGATAACGTCGAATATAGCACACGTCCATCAAGTTCTTTGCTGAATTACCCCTGATATTTTTTTTCTTAGTCATAAATAATCCGCCAACGCACCGATAACCAAAAACCGCACACGCGGACAACCACGCGATTTAATCGTAGATGGTGGGGCTCCCCTTCTTAGCTTTAAGCTACCATCACATAATATAGAGCCCCACAACGATTCCCCCTTCTCATTTACCATGATCTCGTACTGTTAACCCGACAGACTTCTCGAAGTCTTTTGTTAAGCTTTTCATGAGCATTCAGAATCATCAGTCATAATCACATATTCGACCTCTTACTGGGTAGCAAGTGATATTTCTTCACAGAAGCTTCATTAACACTACACAACCGCTAACCTGCTCACAGGAGATAACCTACCTGTGGAATTCCTCGCTGACATCTTCCAACGACCATGTAATCAGTAAATGCTCCTGAGCTCATGCTCGCCCACCAGCTGTATAAGTCTGCTCTTGTTGACATCACTGAAAATTCAACAATACCTTCCATACTCAAGTGCACTTGAAATGATAATCAGATCTTCACACCCCTCTTCATTTCAAACAAACTCCTTTCTGCCATATTCAATCTTTCTTCATACAGTAACCATCACTCCAAATAAAATCCGTAGGCCAAATCACCTTCCATCACGATTCCTAAACCGTTCTATACTCTCTCAAAGCACGTGGCTATCCTACCACAGAATCCATATGTTACTCTGTCACTCCCACTTCGGTCAAACCATCTTCTTTAAGCAATTTTTCGATCTCTGTTGTTCGTACTTGACCTGCTAGTGATTCAACTACTGCGAGGCACTTCCTGCCATATCCTCCCTCATATTTTGCTGCCCAACCGCTGCCTTATACCAACTCCCTATCTGTAGCACCGGCGAACTGTAATGCGTTTGAACAAGGACGACGACACTGCATCACAATGAAAATTCCATCACGCTCGAAAATACCAAGTCTCGTTGCTCCATTGACCAAAACCTGAACATCTATAGCCTGATTGCCTTTCCTTTACTGGAATTAAATGTTGAACCTCTAAATTATGCACTAAAAAATCATTCTTTTAAGTCATTCACTACCTCAACACATAAGCGAGCACCCTACTATTACACCAACATCGTGCGATAACAATGCGTGGACATCATAGCAATCTGTGCATAGCCTCAAAACCATCGGAAATACAGCTGCTGAGTTGAAATGACAGAACATCCTTCCGCAAGCGACGACAATAGCATGTCCGAACATACTACAACTTCTCGACGCCCAATTGATAACAAGCTCTTCGCGTCGCATAAAATTGAGTAGGAAGGAAATTAAGGCACAAGCCTCAATGAATCAAACCGCACGATGAGGAAATCAAGAAGGGAAGTGCTCCTAATAGCCCTGTAGCCTCTCGAAGATAAGTACAGACGTCTCTGTACCGATCCGCAAGACTCTACTAGACTTGCTCATGACTCGTGAGACCCAAGTGAACCTAGAGCTTTGATACCAAGCTCTCATGACCCAAAATCCACTAGTGATCATGATGGCGTCTAAAACCACCGTCAGGCAAGCCAACAGGGATTAGTCAATTTAATTACTCATTCTAGTACCTTAAAATTATAATAAAATAGTGTAAAATAGAATTTACACGAACTACAATAGTGAATAACCTGTAGGAATCCCTAAAACCCGGTGTCACAAGTGCATGAGCATTAACTAAGAAATCTAATAAAATACAACATATGTCTTGAATACAAGTTAGACAAGAAAATATAAATAACTTTGATAGAGATTCTGTAGGCTGCGGATCCTAACATGAAATGCAGCTCACGGTAAAGTTCCTAAATTGGCCACGCCTTTGCGCCCAAAGGACCACCAGACATATAAGTACCTGCACAAAAAATGTAGTATGAGTACGTATATCAACGCGTACCCAGTAAGTATCTAGCCTAACCCCAGAGAAGTAGTGACTAGAGATCGGCATAGACACTTACTAGTGGTCCAATATGATAGATACAGTAGACGTAAACAGAGAGTCAGAGTAGATAAACGAAATAACAAGTGTAAATACGTGGTACAGTCCTCCTCTCAGCAATGACTCAAACTCTCAGCTAGTGGCTACCTCCTCAATCGGAGTATATATATAATGGACCTTACCAGATAGGTCGTCATAGTTCAATCAGGAACAAGCTCACATATATGCTGGCTTCTTGCCAATTATTACGCACGATTCTATAAGTGTATTTTATAGAAATGTCGAGGCGTACGGCCCGATCTATTATAACATTACCAAACCATAGATACATCTATTTTATTGCCGAGGCGAACGGCCCACTCCCATGAGAGTGTGGTACATGAATCCTGTCGAGGCGTACAACCTGATCCATCAAAGTGTGCGCACTGCCGAGGGTCGAAGGGCACGAACCTTAGATGTATCTATCCTGCCGAAGCGAACGGCTCGATCCTATTAGAATAAGAAGTTTTGATGGGTCCTCGACCCCACTCACGAATAGTCGTGTGAGTTATAGATTTTTAAGGGAACGTTTCGATGAGAACGCATAACGTAGGAGAATTTCATAAGGAGAGTACAATTAAATTCGCCGGCTTATCATGAAGCCCGTCAAACCTCTAGAATGACAAGTCTATCACTCTACACAAGTGTAGTCTCAAGTCGCAACGTAATATGAAGGAATTCAATAGGCAAGAGACAACTCATATAGTACAGTTATAGCATGGTGTGAACCTAAGTCTACCCGGACATAACATGAATCTAGCTACGCACCGACTCTTATCACCTGGTGCGTAGGTAGCTCCCTCGACAAGTAACACATAACAAATATATCACGACTAGCTAGTGAGTGGTTCTTTCCGGCGGGAAGCAGGCTGGGCCCTACGGGCGGGCATCTCGCGCAACACAAGCACCATTGTTCGACACCACCCGAGAAGCAAAAGATTCGTCAGTCCAGGCTGATAATACATGCATAGATAGTGGTTTAATGCCAAGGCCGACGACGGAATCTCGGGACGGAGCCGTATGAGGCGGAACTCTCACGTACGGTTCTCTGAGTAGGGAGTGGCTACCTACTGGAGCTTCAACCAAGCACCACCGGTCAATTCCGCTTTGGGGCCACCTCTGACTCTACCATTATTATAGGGGTATGGGGTTAGGGTAGTTTTCCCCTCACAGAGTTAGACATGAGATTCACCTCGCTCCGAAATTCCATAACCACTCTAAGCCTCTCTAACACCTCAAACCAATGCCCGTCGATCTAAAACTATTCAAACAAATGTGCAAACCTATCAAAATATATTCTAATATCCATAATTGATCAATTTATATTAATATCCAACTCCGCTCGAAAAGTCTATAAAATCAACCCTCGGGCCCACGTGTCCCGATTCCGAAAATTTTTGAAGATAAACTTTACCCATAATACCACGAACTCAAATATATAATTTATTCCTAGTTCCATGTCCAATTTCGTGGTAAAAATTCAAAAATACCAATTTTTAGGTTTCTTTCAAAATCTCACAATTTCTACCAGTTTTCATGCTTGAATCCATATATAAACCATGTATTTATCTCACAATGTGAAGAAATCACTTACCCCATTATAGTTGATGAAGATGGCACTCCAAAAGTACTCCAAAATCGGCTCCCATATATGAAATGAGATGAAAATAGGCCAAACCCCCGTTTTTATAAAACTTCACTGCCCAAACGACTTTTTCGCATCTGCGGTCAATTGACCACTTCTGCGGAAGACCACTGCCAGCAGACCATTGCACCTGCCGAAATTCCTCTACTCCTGCGCAACCGCAGGTGTGGTACACCCTAGCGCATCTGCGCAAAATCCCGCAACTACGGCCCTGACTGCGCTGCCCGCTTCCGCTTCTGCGACTTCATGCCCAGGTTGCCCAAGCCGCTTCTGCGGACCTCACCTCGCTTCCGCAAGGTCGTTTTTGTGGCCAAACTTCTGCGAAAGCGGTTACACCAACTGCTGCCCAGCTTCAGCATCTCCTAAATCCAAAATGAATCCGTCATCCATCCGGAATCCACCCGAGGCCCCCCGGGACCTTAACAAAATATATCAACACGTCCCAAAATACAATACGAACTTGGTCGAAGCCTTAAATTACGTCAAACAACATCAAAATCATGAATCGCGCCTCGAATCAAACTTATAAATTTCAAATCTATATCTTGTGCTGAATGTATCAAATCAAGTCCGATTAGCCTCAAATTTTGCACACAAGTCATAAGTGACATGGTGAAGCTATTCCAAGGCTCGAAATCCCAAACGGACATCGATAACATTAAAATCCAGTTCAAGTCAAACTTAAGAATTCTTAAACCTTCAAAATATCAACCTTCCACAATAAGCGCCGAAATGCTCCCCGGTGATCCGATACCCAACCCGAACATACGCCCAAGTCTGAAATCATCATACGAACCTATTGAAACCTTCAAATCCCTATTCCGAGGTCGTTTACGCAAAATTCATTCCTTAGTCAATTCTTTCAACTCAAACCTTTGAAATTAGAATTTTCTTCCCAAATCAACTCTGAACTTCCCGAAATTTAATTCCGACCACACGTACAAGTCATAGTACCTAAAGTGAAGTTACTCGGCCTCAAACCGCCAAAAGACGCGCTAGAGCTCAAAACGACCGGTCGGGTCATTACAATACCATTAATGATTCTACAAACATAACGATCTAAAAGTGAAATGTCATATTTATCTTTTATCTTGAAAATATAATTTATGGTGGATAAAATTATAATTAAGATTAAATATTCAAAAGAAGAGATGAACTAATATTAAGATCTGAATCAACATACAATAAATTATTTTTTATGTTAAAATCAAATAATTAAATCTTTTAATTAACTATTTAGCAAGAGAATCCAATTCAGTTATTTTTTAAATTCATCATATGAGTATAATTCTTGTCAAGTTAAAAGAAAAATCTTAGGGTACATAATTATATTCCATAAAAAGAGCGTTAGAACACAAAGTAAAAAGGATAATATATTATTAAGAATCAAAATGTAATACAAGTGTCTGAAGAAGCACAACCAAAGCTAAATCCTAATCAAGAACAAGCTTTCAAGACCATATTATAAAGAGTCGACTCTAGTATAACGGGAGTATTCTTTGTAGATGCCTTCGGCGGAATCAAAATAATATTTCTATATTATGCATTACTTGCAAATATCATATGAAGAGGCATGACACTATTAACAATAATAGCAAGTGGTGTACCAACAATAATTTTATTGTGAGGCCACCCACTTTAGATTTGATATACCTCTTCAAGCAATTTACATAACCATCACAAATATATCAAAGCAGAGCAATGGTGCTAAATTTATAAGGAAAGAAAATTGATAATTTATGGCTAAGTGTCAAAGAATCGAAATAATTGCCCGAAGTTCTAGAGATATATTGGATATTAATGAACTGCTTGGTGGAAAATTAATGGTTTGGGAGGTGATTTCTGTCAAGTACTACCAGTAGTTCCAAAATCGACAAAAGCAAAGACTGTGATAGCTATCTTGCCAAAGTTATACTTCCGGCCTCAAATGAAAAAGATTCAATTGAAAAGAAATATAAAGTAAGAATAGATCCAGTATTCAGTATCTTCTTGCTACGTGTTGGGAACGAAGAAGAGCATCCAATAAAAGATGATTTAGTTCTTCCTGAACACTTGGTTATCAATCCCAATGGTAATGATAGTGCACTTAATAAGAGAAATATTTCTATCATTAGATTAAAACGCAATTTGTGCAAATCGCACGACAGAATTAAAAAGATACTTAGCTAACAGGAACAAATATATCGATCAACTAAATAAAAGATTGATTTGCAAAATTTATAGTAAAAATAAAATATTTTTTAGCTTTTGACTCAGCAGAAACTAATACGAATAATTACTACCAAGAAGAATACTTAAATACTTTAATACAAAATGGCCTTCTACCATACATGTTTGTTGTCAAGTTTATTATTTCTTATGTATGTTAGTGTCACCGTACATATAATAGACTAAGTTAAAATTGATCTTCCATTGTATATAGGTTAATTTTGAAGAAAAATATGCATATCATGCTACTGAAAAAACTTAGATAAGCCGAATACCTTATGTAATAGCACACATATGGTATAAGAAGGTTTGAAAATAACGTCATACATGCAAAAATTATGATACTGGTCAATGTGCTTCTAAGTATATTCTTATCCCTGGATTCAACATTCGTCTTCCGAAACTAAGAAATATCCTTTTAAATTTGTGTGAAAATAATATTTAGTATGTTTATGTTTTGCAAATATAATAAATAAAGCACAAGGACAAACATAATAAATATTGGACTATATTTACCGCAATATGTTTTCTTGCACGAACAACTGTATGTTGCACTTTTAAGAGGGATATCAAGATCGGCAACAAGACTTCTGGTTAAGGCATATCAACCAAAGCATTAGGAGGAAACATGCAAAAAAAAAAAATTGTCCACAAAGAAGTGTTCGTTAAGATACCATCATAATAAATACTTTTAAACTATAATACATAATTATCTAACAAACATGACAAAATTGATCAATTATGTAAGTTTTGAAGATGTTCTTTATTTTAAGTTCATGTATTATGCTAATGTAATAATATTTTTCGGTATTTAGATGATTGTTGTATTATTAAACATAAAATTTCTCTCATTAATTAAATTTTATTGTTCCTTCATATAAATAAATATTTAAACTATCACGTGCCATTATTAGTATGCAACGCACGTTCATAGATACTAGTACCATAAATTCATGAGATGATAGATTATATATTAATTTATTTAGGAAGATAAGCTTCTCACATTTTCCCTTACACATCTCAAAATCATTGTAAGGTAAGACCTCTCAAGCTTTTTAATGTAAAGGATCACCATAAGGATTATGGTGAGATAAATAGGATTTTATTATCCTTAACAACATCTCGGGTTTAAGTTTTGGGTGTAAAAAATATCATGTTAGAGAGAGTTTCCTTCTTTAATGTGCCTTATATGACACAAATATAAATTAGTCGAGGATCCAATATAAATACCAAATACCAGGCAAGAAACAAAAAGAAAGTATTTTAAAGGCTACAAACATGACTTTTACACATCGTAATCACTTAGTTAATTATATTTACTTTTGCTTTTTCCATATAATTCTTTTCATAGTTCCATTACATTAGTTTTTGTCTCGTCCACATTTTTTCCTTTTTCCGTAGATTTTTCCTCCCTTTCCATTCAGATTTCACATTATTATAAATTTGCTATATTTTTGGTTAAAGTGTTAAAATAAGACGTTAAATCATTATAAGGTTAATCCGACCCGTTACCCATAACCGCTTATTTCAAATCCGACTCGACTCAACGGCCATACATCGGCGTAAAACCCTAAACCCTGCTCTAACTCTACATTTGGGAAAAAAGCAATATAATCCTCTGCTCTTTTCTGATTTGGGTTTCTGAAAATACAATTAGGTTAAAAAGAGAATGGAGCAAAGATTAGCAAATACATGGCGAATGACAGTGAATGAGAAAAAGTTCATAGAATCTGCGTTAGAATCTGAACTGAGAATAGACGGTCGCCGTCCCTTTGACTATCGGAGGCTTACAATCAAGTTCGGTAGGTAAGAATCTGGAATTCAATATCGTTTTTTACCTTGATTTTTAGAATTAAAAAAAAAAAACCTATGCTTTAATCCAAAATCAGTTGAGGTCCGCTATATGAATCCTCTACATTAAGAGAGTTTGCTGTAGTTCATCAAATTATACTCTAGCCATTAAGCTGCTGTAAATATGTAACTTTGCTGGTGGGAGGTATTCTTTTGTAGAATTAGTCAGGTGCGCGCCAGCTGGCCCTACACCACAGTTAATTTTTTATTTATTTTTTGCTTTAATCCAAAGGTTTTTATTTATTTATTTATTTATTTATAGAATTAGTTAGGTGCGTGCAAGCTGGCCCGAACACCACATTTTTTTTTGTTGCTTTAATCCAAAATTAGTTGAAGTCGGCTATTTGAATCCTCTATATTAAGAGCATTTGCTGTAGTTCATCAATTTTTACTCTAGCCATTAAGCTATAGTAACCGTCCTTTATTCGACTAGGGAATTGCTTTTTTGAGGTACCTCTACTGGTGGGAGGTAGCCGGTATTCCGTAGAGTTAGTTGAGGTACGCGCAAGCTAGCCCAGACACGTGGAATTTGAGATGGATACTGGACATAGTATGTGGGGGTATTGAAACAGAAACTATCAGCGAGTGTAATCTTCTGTTTGTTTGGTTGTCGCTTTGTAACACATTTGGAAAGATAGAACTTTAATGTTAGTGAAGAAGACTCCATACGGATATATCTATCACAGTTGTAGGTTTTATGTTATGGACTTCTTTTGAAACTTTCAACCTCTTCTTATCATAAGTTACTTTCATTTCAAATGATTTGAGTAATTCCATGGATTAAAGTTCTTTCCTTATCCTTAATTGTTATTTGTTGTACCTCTCAGTGTCACGCTTCCAGTATAACCGACNACCAAATACCAGGCAAGAAACAAAAAGAAAGTATTTTAAAGGCTACAAACATGACTTTTACACATCGTAATCACTTAGTTAATTATATTTACTTTTGCTTTTTCCATATAATTCTTTTCATAGTTCCATTACATTAGTTTTTGTCTCGTCCACATTTTTTCCTTTTTCCGTAGATTTTTCCTCCCTTTCCATTCAGATTTCACATTATTATAAATTTGCTATATTTTTGGTTAAAGTGTTAAAATAAGACGTTAAATCATTATAAGGTTAATCCGACCCGTTACCCATAACCGCTTATTTCAAATCCGACTCGACTCAACGGCCATACATCGGCGTAAAACCCTAAACCCTGCTCTAACTCTACATTTGGGAAAAAAGCAATATAATCCTCTGCTCTTTTCTGATTTGGGTTTCTGAAAATACAATTAGGTTAAAAAGAGAATGGAGCAAAGATTAGCAAATACATGGCGAATGACAGTGAATGAGAAAAAGTTCATAGAATCTGCGTTAGAATCTGAACTGAGAATAGACGGTCGCCGTCCCTTTGACTATCGGAGGCTTACAATCAAGTTCGGTAGGTAAGAATCTGGAATTCAATATCGTTTTTTACCTTGATTTTTAGAATTAAAAAAAAAAAACCTATGCTTTAATCCAAAATCAGTTGAGGTCCGCTATATGAATCCTCTACATTAAGAGAGTTTGCTGTAGTTCATCAAATTATACTCTAGCCATTAAGCTGCTGTAAATATGTAACTTTGCTGGTGGGAGGTATTCTTTTGTAGAATTAGTCAGGTGCGCGCCAGCTGGCCCTACACCACAGTTAATTTTTTATTTATTTTTTGCTTTAATCCAAAGGTTTTTATTTATTTATTTATTTATTTATAGAATTAGTTAGGTGCGTGCAAGCTGGCCCGAACACCACATTTTTTTTTGTTGCTTTAATCCAAAATTAGTTGAAGTCGGCTATTTGAATCCTCTATATTAAGAGCATTTGCTGTAGTTCATCAATTTTTACTCTAGCCATTAAGCTAAATATACACATATAAATTGCTCTGTTGAGGTACCTAGTGGGAGGTAGCAGGTATCACATAGAATTAGTTAGGTGCCGCTAGCTGCCCCGGATACTGCTGTTAAAAAAAAAATTTCTTTAATCCAATATCAGTTGAAGTTGGGTTATGTATCCTCTATATTAAGTTGTAGTTCATCAATTTTTACTCTAGCCATTAAGCTATAGTAACCGTCCTTTATTCGACTAGGGAATTGCTTTTTTGAGGTACCTCTACTGGTGGGAGGTAGCCGGTATTCCGTAGAGTTAGTTGAGGTACGCGCAAGCTAGCCCAGACACGTGGAATTTGAGATGGATACTGGACATAGTATGTGGGGGTATTGAAACAGAAACTATCAGCGAGTGTAATCTTCTGTTTGTTTGGTTGTCGCTTTGTAACACATTTGGAAAGATAGAACTTTAATGTTAGTGAAGAAGACTCCATACGGATATATCTATCACAGTTGTAGGTTTTATGTTATGGACTTCTTTTGAAACTTTCAACCTCTTCTTATCATAAGTTACTTTCATTTCAAATGATTTGAGTAATTCCATGGATTAAAGTTCTTTCCTTATCCTTAATTGTTATTTGTTGTACCTCTCAGTGTCACGCTTCCAGTATAACTTTTATATCGCACATGTTTGGCAATATTATGGTATAAGGAGAAAATTTAGTTATGTATGCTTGTGCGATTCATGTAAGAACTTGTGTTATAAGTGCTAAGAGTTATTGATTTGCAGAGAAGATGGCTCCTCGGAAGTGCAACTGGGGCAAACTCATGTTATGGGCTTTGTTACGTCGCAACTAGTGCAACCTTATCGAGATCGACCAAACGAAGGAACCCTTTCAGTATTTACTGAGTTTTCCCCGATGGCTGATCCTTCATTTGAGGCAGGCCGTCCTTCAGAGTATGCTGTGGAGCTGGGTCGCATTATTGACAGAGGGTTAAGGTAACATCTCCTTTACTATTCTCTCCAAGAAGCATATGTCTCCCTTCGACAAGAGAATGTTACGCATCGAGAAATATATTATGAGATATATATGGTCTTTTTAAAAAAACTAAAAGATGTATATTTTACAAGAAAAAGGTTTTACTATCCCATGGAGAAATATAGTAATTCTTTGTCTTGCGGTTGAGAAGTGCTTATAACTTTTGAGCACTGCTGCTTCTTTTCCATTGTAGTAGTACTTGTTTGCTTTTTGAGCTTTTTCATTAGATCTTTTTGAAGGTATCATGTATTGTTATTTGTCTGTAGAAAGCAGACAATAAAGCTCATTTGCTTTGTTTTGCTGAAATAAGTATATAATTTGAAGAAAAGACATTGTTGTCTTTGGTTAAGTCTTCTTTTATGCTGATGCCTAAATGCAGGGAAAGCAGAGCTGTGGACACTGAATCACTCTGTGTTGTGGCTGGGAAGTGGGTTTGGTCAATTCGTATTGATCTCCATATTTTGGACAATGGAGGGTGAGTTGCAGCATAGTTAGGCCCAGTTAAGTGCCCATCTACGTCTCCATCTGAAGCTATGAAACTAATTATGTGATTTCTACAAGTGCAGTAATCTAGTTGATGCTGCCAATATTGCTGCTTTAGCTGCTCTTTTGACATTTCGGAGGCCTGAGTGTACACTAGGAGGAGAAGACAGGCAGGAAGTGATACTGCATCCGCCCGAGGTCCCCTTTCTTGCTTATTTCCCTCTAAATGGAGTTCAAAATTTTTTGAGGTTGCATTAAGTAATATTTCTTTGGACATAATCATCCGTTAAACCAATTCTTCAAAAGAAAATGTTTTGTCAAACAACTACCTTAGAGTCGTACATCATTTCCCTATATGTTCTTCCTTTATTGAGATTTCCTATCTGAGCGCTTGTCTTTGTCATTGTTTAAGAATATCATTCTGTTATGTTGTAAATATAATCATAGTTACTGACCATTTCAAATAAATAAATAATAAAAATCATGGTGTCTTAATTATCTGCCCCCTCCCCCC
>MCJB01041168.1:39407-57073 GCA_002018475.1 Nicotiana obtusifolia | reverse complement strand
CCCCCCTTTTTTATGTTGCTCCTCCAAAGTATTTCACTGACTTATACATTATTCCTTATCTGCTTGTAATGGGAAATGTTCTATTTTGTTGCTATTACTTGATGTGTTTGAAATGTTTGTTAGAAAATGTTACATCTTGAGTTATTTGAGTGCTTCTTGAATTTTGGCAGGTGACGGAGCCACTTCCTTTAATTATACACCATTTACCTATAGCAGTAACTTTTGCATTTATTGGAGACGAGAATTTGGTATGCAACTGTTAAAATTTCCTCTTTTAATCGTTTTATGCTGTTTAGTTGCATGGTATTCAAAAATCAAATGCAAACTTCTTCTAATCTAACTAGTATTGATAGGTTATAGATCCAACACATCATGAAGAAGCTGTTATGGGAGGAAGAATGTCCGTCACCCTGAACACAAATGGCGAAGTCTGTGCATTTCAAAAGCCTGGAGGACAGGGTACCATGCAAAGTGTTGTCATGCAGTGTCTACGCATAGCCTCAGTGAAGGCCGGAGATATAACTAGCAAAATTAAAACCGCTGTAAGTATATGGTAGTGCAGACTAACTTTCAAGTGCTACTGGAGTCTGGTTCTGTAATCTTCATGCCTTTTCTGCTGAATGATGACTGATTTTTTAAATCCGTAGCCCCTTTCTTTTCCCAATTAGAGCTACTATTGGTCTATCTTTCTGCTTTGCCCTTGCCACTGCCATGTACCGCTTCATTTTCTCTGAGACTATCAAGAACTTACATTTAAATTGGTGAACATATCTTTGTTATAATTTACTATATTTTGGTTTATTTGGAATTGCATAAATTTGGCTTTGGTTTTGGATGAAAGCTCTGTGAAGAAGAAGGCAATTCAATCTTGTTTCTCTTTTTGTTTATTCTTTTATTTTTTCTGAAATTGAGTCAAAAAATAAAAAATATTCAAGTTAGTATTATCATGAATGGCAAAAGAATGATTTAGTTTGTTACATGATGGATGCATTTATGAGTTGGGATAAGTTTGTGTTGACCAACCTGTACAAGTGGGTGGTAGATTGATGCCTAATAGGTTGGAAGTATTCTTTTTGTAGGTTGAATCTTACAACACAGAGAGAGCTCTCAAAATGGTCAAGCGACATGCAAATATTAATGCAGTTGATGTCAATGAACCAGGTCAAAAGGTACATGGAGGCTTTTTCATTAGCCAAATGTATGTGTAGAACCCATTGTATTGACTGATTAGAGTCATTACCCTTAGACATATTCAATAAGGGTAGTTAAGATTAGTTAAAATGGTTTATCTTTTGAAATCAAGTTCCATTTTCACCAAATTCTGAAAAATGGTGTATATTGCTAGGAAAAGAAATCACAATTCAATCAAATCTTAAGTAAGTGTATTTGCCAGTAAATTGTTAGAAAGTATGTATTTCATTACAATGTTCGGTCTTTAGCTGAAGCAAACTTAATTTTCTGCAGTTAGAATTTTGACTAAGATTTTTCAGTCAACTGAATTTCAGTCTTAAGACTTCATTGTTCTGTTTTCTTATTTCCATCTCCTTACTGAAAAGGCTAAGCAAATCTTGGAGGGAAAAAAATTAAAATCAGAAGAGTGCAGTGTTAGTCAGAGCGATGACATGGATGTCGAGCAAGGTAGAATCAAGAAGAGGAGTGATAAGAACCAGAGTTTCACAGGCGGGCCCTCCAGTTGGTAAATCTTGGTCCTGTCTTATTCTGAGTTTCTTTACCAGAAAATTATTCATATGCGGTGCAATTGATGCATATATAAGTTGCCAAAATGCCCTGGGCTGCTGTCTTTGGGCTAAGAGGTTTACTTTTTACATGCATAAGTGTAATCTAGCATGGAAACCCAAAGCTATCATTCAGAGAAGCAGTTCATATATTCTTGCTTTGAAAGAACTAATGCATATCTCCATCTTAAAATGCACTTAGAAACTTGTTTGGACACGTTAATAGTTGATTTTGCTAACTCATTGCAAAAATTTCCTTTCTCTTGCTTAGGGATCCATATTCAGAGGGTGTTAACACAGATGAATTGAAAGCTACTCTTGCTTCTCGTGGTGAGTTTTATGATTTAATTTTAAGTGTAAGCTTGGAGTTCCTTGTGTGCTATGATTGTTCTCTGACTTAACATACTGCAAACAGGGCTGAATGTGAATTACCAAATGAGCTTTTATGGATATTGATAATCTGAACTGTGTATAGTTTTTGGATAATTCATGTATTTTTTGTATGCATGATTTATTATACATTTGTTAAGGATTCAAAGACTTTGCTAATCTCATGATGGGGAGAGACTTTATTTCTGTGGGATTGTCCAGCTTCACTTGTCAAAGGAAATTTAGAAATTATACGAGGACTATCAAACAATTTTTAATTTAATCTAAGTGCTTACAAATAGAATGTCAGTCTGATACGTCTCTTAATTTGTGGATAAGGAAAACTATCTTTGTTCTAGCGGTAAGAGAGCAACACATGATGTGTTTGTTAGGCGCACGTCACAGATTCGAACCCTCACGCAAGCAAAAGCTTGGTATTTAAGTAGAGAAGGGTAGAGCGGCAGGCTCATTATCCACCGAGTTTCGAACTGTGCGCCACGGTCTTAGGAATTTCTCGGTTATCCAAAAAACTCTCTGTGGCATGAAAACAATGTTAGATAGGAAGATATGAAATTTTATGTATGTTGTCAGCTATACAAATCACATTTCATCAATTTCATGTGTCAGTTAGTACTTGCTAAAGAAATGACCCCAAGTAACAAAAATTGCTTATATTAAGCTTATAAGAAAAGCATACATTATAAACCATAAGAATTTTCAAATAATTTAACATGGCTTAGCATAAAAAATTCAACATTATCAGTCAAAATATATAAAAAAATAATAATAATAAATTGACATTATAATCGAACAATGAAAAATAAAAAATAAAAAAATGTCAACATTGGAAACAACCTCTTGCAGAAATGCAGGATAAGACTGCGTACAATAGACCCTTGTGGTCTTCCCCGGAGCCCGCGCATAGCGGGAGCTTAGTGCACCGGGGTGCCCTTTATTGTGTTACTCGGGAGCTAAAGAAAAGCTCTTTGTTCTATCTAGAATTTTAAAAAACCTTCCCTTGTCGATCATCACATCTTCCCCAATCAGCTCCTCTTTTCTTATGACCCCAACTTTTCTTGATTTCCTTATCCTTTTAATCAATATTGACCTACCCAAAGCTAGTTCCTCCAATATTTCACATTGTTTTAGCTAAGAGCTCTACTGGATAAGCCCCGTCTTTCCATTAAATACAGAGCTTCGGCGTTGGTTTACAGAATAACTAAAGTCTTGTGATACAGTAACATGAAATGTAATTCAAACCATAATAGCTCCAATTTATCGCTGATCAACGGAGAACTGTTTATGCAGCAAGTGGAAAATCCGTTGACTTTAGAGAAAATAGCAGGAATTCTATAGGATGGTTTGATTTGATAGAGAGGAGAAGAACTTAGCTAGCAACATTCATTTCAGTAACATCACTGGGTGGTGATGTCTCATTTTGAAGCTGGCCTCAGAAGCTGCTGACTAAATATGCAAAAGGTGGAGAAGAACGGATCTTCAGTTACATGTTTGAAAAATTCAACAACCAGTTCATAAGAATAAAGATGGTACAGGGGATCGAAGAAGATCATCCCAGGAGATTGTACACAACATTGGATGGGAAATTGCTCACAAAATGTTAAACTTTGGAATTTAGGGTAAGAGAAGGTGATTTGTCCTTCACACGAGTTGTTTCTATTAAAGGATGACCATTAGGGGATGTGAAGCTGGTGAATCCATAAGAGGTAGAAGGAAACTACATCACAATTGAGAACCCTCTTAAATCTAGACTAAATACTTAAATAGATGTTTGGGAGAGATTTAGAAATTTGTCAGTGATACCTGGACTAGTAGAGTAGAGAGGTCAGTCAAGGTTTGTTGGGGGATTCTGGCAGGGAGGGTGGCCCTCTACGATTTTGATGCCTGGAATTTGAAAATCAAGGCATTTGACAGCACAGTGGCGTGTATTGTCTTGAAATTGATCTTCTAATCAATCTTGTGATATGTTTCAAATAAACATAGGAGGTTATGTGTCTGGTGTTGACTATTTCTCTTTTTAGCACCTAATTATTGCCTGAATGTTATTATTTTGAAGGATACATTTTTTCAATTCTTTGTCCCTGCATGGTTGAGCCAAATTTTAGATTTGTCATTCTATGTTCCTGATCTTTGAACATGAAAATGGGTACCACTAAGAAAGTAAGGAGCTTGTGAGAACATGAAAATTGTGTCAAAGTTTGATCATTCTCTCTTGAAACAAGTATGAAAGATTGGGAATAAGCTGGCTTGATATATTGATGATTATACTTTATAGGTTCAGCAGCAGTGCCTATGAAGCTAGACAATTTAGGTGATGATATTACAGACGAAAGAAAATCAGATGAACCACTTTCAGATGTTAGTCCAGTATCATCATTGACTGAGTCAGCTGGAAAAGAAATGGCAACAAGCAGAGGGAAGACTTTACAAGATGCTGTTAAGCCTAAAAACAGACGGCGAAAGAAGAAATCGTCTAATTCTGCAGTTTAGAGAATGCATGTGTCATCTGTCTTTTTGAGGTACGTGGTTGGTGTATGGTGTTTTTGGTGTTGCAGTTTCTGATTTTGGCGGGACTTTCATGGTGGTTCTGGTTAAATCTTTCTTTCACAGTTCCCGTTAAATCTAACCTTCAAAGTTAGTTAAATATTTGACGGAGATTAACCAATTTTTTTTTTTTACAAGGACTAAAACTGATCAAGAGTATATATTTAAGGGACTATTTTAAACCTACTTCCAAGAGCCCATTTTTTTGTCATTTTCTCGCATTAAGCTGGGGGAAGTTTATATTGTAAACAACTTGGATGCCAATACACATTGCTGTATCACCATTCTGTTATATCCGTTTTACGAAATAAGATACATCTAACTACATTCACTGTCTTCTCTCAGATTGAAATTGTCCTCCTGGCATTAGTAAATTCTGTGTCTAATTGCAAAGTTGGAGCAGCGCATGAAGTCCTTGATAGTAGCACCTAAATCTCTATCCTCAAGTTGAAGATCCTGAGTTGAAGGCATTCCTATCGATGTTCTATGTGAATGGAGGACTAAAGAATGCTGGATTTTATAAAGTCACCTAGCTTGAGTTCCAATCACTTGATCGTGTCCAGAACTTGTGGCATCCCCGCTTTGAATCTTGGTTTGAACTAGGCTGCAAAGGAAGACTCAGAATGCTTTGTTCTTTAGAGTTTTCTCTAGCTTCTATTTAGCTTTCTATGTGTTCTTTGACCATGTAGAAGATTTTTATTTATAGTTGTAGAGCAAAGACAATCATTCTTCTGGATTTGAGGCTCACTTGAGTCACTCAGCTAACTAAACTATTTATGCAGCAATTGTATTTGATTGACCTAAGCTTGTCATTTCAACACTTGGAAGGTATTGATTTCTGAAGTACATATACCTTGCTTTCTAACAGAAAGGCTTCTCAGCTCTATATGCCTATTGCTCTTCTTCCTCTTATATAAAAATGTCAAAGTCCAATTGAAGCTTTAAAGTAGCAAGTACAATATACACATATTTGTGCAAGAAATATTGCTCCTTCAATTAACTTTGAATGTTGAAAGGTCCTAACAAAATATGGTTGATATATGCTTATGGTTGATATATGCTCTTGCCTAGCAAATAGGGGCAATACTTATTAGTCATACATAAACTATAAGTTAAAAAAAAGAAGTTAATTAGGCTACAATCAAATTTTTAGAGGTACTTTATGAATTAATGGCTAGAAACAATAGAGTCAATTGATAATTCTTTTACATCTTTGATATTGTTAACTTCTATAACATCACTAGAATTTGGACATCACCTCACCAAATTTTTTATCAAATAAAAAGCATTTTGAGGGCGGGCAAATAGATATTTTTTATATACATAAGCGCCGTTTGCCTTTGGTACTTCAATAGATATTAAAATTAAAAATTCTTTAATTTCAACTATAACTATATTAGACAAGTCCCGGCAATACCTACTTATAAAGTGAAATTAAAATAAAAGAGTATTTCAATCCTACTTGAAAAGCTTGCTTTCTTAAAAAAAAAAAAAATTCAATTATAAAACCATGAAGTAAGAAATTCATTTCTCTTCAATTTGTTTCATTATCATCTCACTTGTAGAGACATATAGAGGAAGTATATTTTTATATTTATTAAGTTTATAAGGAAGTTGTTTTACTCATTAAAAAAACTGACTTGCTATCTACATGTCTCTCAAAAATTTATAATAATAAGAATTTATCTGAATAAGTTTGTGACAGCCTTTTCAGGTTGAGTTTTCGGTCTGACTTTCCTTAAGTCAGAAATACGTGTTGGACCCAAATTAAATTCATTTCACATAGTTCAAGTTAGAAATTACATTTTTATCATTTTCTTCCATCCAAAATATAATTGTTTTGTCAAATTAAATTTGTATTGAAATATTTGACGTATTATAAAAATAAAAAGTCATCTATTATTATTATTATTATTATTATTATTATTATTATTATTATTATTATTATTATTATTATTATTAAACCTATGATTTGTTGTCCTAATTAGCGCAATTTCATTAAGCGAAACATGCAAGGAGAAATACAAATTCGTTAGATAAATACTTTTATGATTAAGATTGTTAAATTTCTTTTAAAAAAAACATGCGAAACACTAAAAAAGTAAGTAATATAAATAAGAGGAAGCATCATTTTCTCTTCCTTTTCTTTTTTCTTTTCTGATTCTACTTATAATAATGAAGGTTAATAAGGGTACACATATTAAGCATTAAAGAAATATCAACATAATATATCGTATTATACCATGAAAAAGGTATTCCTAGATCCACCGAAATGACACGTGTCATCTTTTTCATCAGTCATTGGCAGCATTTATATTTCATTTAAAATTGTAGTTGCAAGCACACATCACGGAAAATAATTGTCCAAGAATGGACAAGTAAGAAAACAATCTCAAAAATCATGAACTCAAAAGAAAAACTAAATAATACTATTTTTAATTTTTTGCCTAAATAATACTCCATCTGGTTCACAATAAGTAACTTTTTTGCTTTTGGGCACACCCCTTAATAAAATACTAATTAACTCCTAAAAAAGAGTATTTTGACCATATTATTCTTAATTATAATTTGTAGATTGTTAACTTGATATATTGAGATGTGTAAATAAATATAAATTTGAAAAATTAAAAAAAAATATTTTAAATCAAAATAAAAAAGTTAAAAAATTATTTATTATGGACAGTAGGGAATACTATATAGTAATAATAAAGTCATAGCTTTAGGCGGCAACAATATATCTTTATTGCAACTGTAACCTGCATGCATTGTTGTAGTAAATTGGACCCCATTACATTTAATTCCCTTCACTTCCCACCTATCTCTTTGACATAAACCTTTGCAATAATGTCCATTATCTAACTCCAAAAATATATTCAAAACCATATATACACAGAGAGGCAAACATATTAGAGAGTTGCACTTTTTGGGAAGTTTAACTGAAAAAAAAAATATGTACTGATTAGAGTCATCATTTCATAGAAAAGCAATCTTGTCCTTGTATATAGTCCAAAGGGTACTGTTCTTTTTGGTTCTTTTCTTGTTTTCTGAAAATGGATGGGATGGAGATAGAGGTGACAAATGGTGGTGGAGATATTGAAAAAGGGGTAATGCATAAACAAGGAGTTGCATATTTAGTATGGGAAGATTTAACAGTAATGTTGCCAAATTTTGGACATGGACCAACAAAGAAGTTGCTACATGGTTTAAGTGGTTATGCTGAACCTGGTAGAATTATGGCTATTATGGGTCCTTCTGGTTCTGGAAAATCTACACTTCTTGATACTTTAGCAGGTCTTTACTCCTACTTCTTAAACTTTTTATAATAACGATGGTTTCTGGTCCAGAAGGGGAGCCTTGGCGTAACTGGTAAGATTGTTGTTATGTAATTAGGAGGTCAGGGTAAGGCTGCGTACAATAGACCCTCGTGGTCTGGCCCTTTTCGGGACCCGGCGCATAACGGGAAGTTAGTGCAGGGGCTGCCTTTCGGTGATGTCCGGTCGAGTTTACGCTGTCTTTTAGGCCATAGATTTGAGTGCCTCCACTTTTCTTGAATATGTTTGGATGTTTTGTTTGCTTGTATTTTTTTTTAAAAATGTTTTTCTTATTTTGTTTTCTATTTACTTGCTTACTTGTCTGTCCATGTTTTGTTCAAGAAAAGAGTAGGACATCCTAGTATACAAGGCATCTCGCATTTACGCAGGGTTCAGGGAAGGGCCGCACCCTAAAAGATGCGATGTAGACAGCCTACCAATGCAAGCATTAGTGGCTGCTTCCATGACTCGACCTGATGACCCGTAGGTCGTTATTCAAGAATGTGAAAAAAATTGAATAAACCTGTCTATTATTGGGTTATTATGGCAGATCTGTATGTAAATAATGTATTGACTAAAGCAAATGATAGCTTTAATTAAATGTCGGCAAGGGTAGTTTGGTAGAGAGGGACAGTTCATTAAGCTTTATTTCTGGCTAGGCACATACTTATAACTCTGTTTTATACTTAAAATTGACAAAATTCTATTTACATGGGGTCTTATATTCAGATTATCTGGAAAAAAAGAATTGTGGAAACCTGTATTTTTCACATTTAATGATGTTGTTTGTGTTAGGTTTAGTCATGCTAGATAAAAATGGACATTTCCATTGCTGGAAAACTTTTAGTTTGTTCATTGTCAAAATAAGCCTCGGGCCTAACTCACACCCCCCAAAAAGCTAGCTCGAAGGGAGGAGGATTGCCCAAGCGTTATTAGGAGACCAGAGGATTCATCTCAGACCTATGTGGATTCATTCCATTCATCACCCCTTCACGCCCAGATCCGGACATTCTTTATTAGGTGTTCCAGTGTCCGGTCTGGAAAATATCACAATCATGGACGGGGGTATTTCCACCCCCCCCTTTAATTGGTCCTGGGACATTCCACCCCCTCTTTCAGGGGCCCCCATCGACCACGGACATGACTCTGATACCATGTCAAAATAAGCCTTGGGCTTAACTTAAACCCGAAAAGCTAGCTCGAAGGGAGGAAGATTGCCCAAGCCTTACAAGGAGACCAGGGATCTCATCGTGGTCCGATGTGAAATTCATTCCATTCATCATTCATTATTTGGTTAAAACCCCAATAAACGGCTTGAATTACCCTTTTTCTTGTGAGTTACATTTAACAAAATAAAATTTTGGATAGCAAGGTTTTCATTGCAAGTATTCAATTGGCTTGGTGAGCTAGTGAAAATGAAGTATTGATTATGTTATATCAAATAAAACCTGAAGTTGTTTATATCAAATAAAACCTGAAGTTGGTTTGAATTTGACAATCTCAACGAGTAATCTACGATCTTTGCTGAAATACAGAGGATAGAATTAGTAGTGTTGTGAGTTTAGATGGTTTTGATGATAGAAAGGTAAAACCAGTGTATGAACATAAACTTAGCATGAACTTAGAGATGGTGTTCATGGTCAAGGGACCTAATGTTTGCAAAAGTTCTTGTCATTCTGTTAACGGCTTGAAATAATCTCAAAATAACAGACTATGAATATTTTGCGGCCCTTCCTCAGATCCTGCGTGAACGCGGGATGGTTCATGCACCGGGCTGCCCTTTTTTTTTTTTTTTATATAATATTTTGAGGTGTCTGCGCATTGCTGGTTCTGTGTCAAAAGGCTACTGCAGCCAAGTTAACCTCCTTGGTTCTGAATAATAGGTATATTTTCTTTTGGTCATGTCTTGATCTCTATACTCTTAGCCTTGAGAATTCTCATTATATACCTTTTGGACGTTCATCTCCGCTTTCTCTAATTCCTTCTTCGGCTACCACTTTTCGTTGTCATACCAATGTCATTCAAGATAGATGCAAATTAAAGATTTTTCGCATAGAAGATCTTTTGCATGCTAGTCAGGTAGTTATGTGCTGCATAAATTGTCATCCGAATCTTAATTTGATATCAGCGCCAACTCATATACTTAGTTTATTGGTGAAAGTAAAAAGAGGGGAAAAATAGAGAATGAAAATTCATTTCTTGTAATTATAACATCTTCACTTTGCTAAATCATATGCTTGGTTTGGACTGCAGGTAGACTATCGACAAATGTGGTAATGACCGGAAATATCCTTCTCAATGGGAAGAAGAGGAGATTGGACTATGGTGTTGTTGTAAGCTACTCTGACTTCGCCTTTAATTTGTCCTACGCCACATTTTAGGTACTAACATTTGCACCTTTGAACTTCACCAGAAGTGTCCTTGTTTACTTAAGCAGGACATGTAGAAGTTTTGCTATTTCCTGTATACGTACTTACTTCCTTTTGCTCATATATAGATGGAAACTTCCTACCTGCCAAAAAAGATGTCAAAGCTAGCATGTCGTTTTCTCAAGATTCTCGAAGATTTGTTATACTATGGCATTTTCTAGAATAAAACAATAAGCTTTCTATCAGTTTGTCACGAGTGAGTCTTAATAAACATGTTGATGTTACAGAAATCTCCAAAACGCTCAACAAACATAAGGATATTACACAAATATTCGAATTGTCCCTTTCTAAAGCAACATTTTCGTTATCAGAAACATTTTCTAGATAACAGATTTGAATGTGATAAGAACACCATCGTCCGAGTGAAAACAATGTGTACATATTTGAATGCAGAAGTTATATACTTCTTTATATTTTTGACGAGCTGCTGGAATTTTACAGGCTTATGTTACTCAAGAGGATACATTGTTGGGAACTCTATCGCCTAGAGAAACAATTACGTATTCAGCACATCTGCGGCTTCCAACTAGCATGACGAAAGAAGAGGTAAACGACATTGTAGAGGGAACAATAATGGAAATGGGGCTAGGTGATTGTGCTGATCGGCTGGTAGGAAATTGGCAATTAAGAGGAATAAGTGGCGGGGAGAAAAAGAGACTAAGCATTGCACTTGAAATCCTTGTACGGCCTCGTATACTCTTTCTTGATGAGCCTACCACTGGTCTTGACAGTGCCTCAGCATTCTTTGTTGTTCAAGCTCTTAAGAATATTTCCCGTGATGGAAGAACGGTTATCTCGTCTATTCATCAGCCGAGTAGTGAAGTTTTTGCATTGTTTGATGACCTCTTTCTGTTGTCTGGTGGAGAGGCTGTATATTTTGGAGAAGCAAAATCTGCAGTACAGGTATGGAGTGATCAAATTTGTTTAACTACAAGATGTTTTACGAAGTCTTTTGCTTTTTATCTAATGAGATTGAATTTAATCTATATATATTGATATTTCAGTTCTTTGCTGAATCGGGGTTTCCGTGTCCAAGTAGGAGAAATCCATCCGATCATTTCTTACGCTGTGTTAATTCGGACTTTGACGTCGTGACAGCCACATTGAAAGGCTCACAACGACTCCGGGTATGACTACTACTATAGCTATGCTTTCTCCTTTTGAAATCACTCTTATTAGTCCTTTTGCTGTCTCTGATGGATGTTATTTGTATGTCAATTTTACTTCAAATAAGAAAATGGCTGTTTCTGTTAGGTATCAGGATTTAGATTTTGTGAGAGGATCTTTTTTGATGAACTTAGACCTGAAGCATTGACACATAAATCCTTCAACTTATATTTCCGCATTCTCAACAGCTTATACTCAAGAAAGATAATCTTTGTTTCTGATGCAGGAAACACATAAGAGTGACTATTTAATGAACATGGCAACAGCGGAAATAAAAGAACTGCTTGCGAGCAAATATAAGCACTCAGCATATGCTACAAGGGCCAGGTCACGTATGCGAGAACTCTTGGCCACTGTTAGTTCCTCCTCATCCCACCCTTCATATGTGTTTTTCTTCCGTAGTTCTCTAACTGCAAGTTAGGCTACACTACCTGCAAAGTGAGAAAGAGTGCTGTATTTTGATTTGATTTTCTTATAATCCAATTTTATTTGTACAACTCACTGAATAATGCGCTGTAGGATTCTGTCAACAAGCATGTACAGATCACAAAAAATATGTAAATACTTCTAAATGATAATCATTCCAATATAGGCTACTAAACTTGCAAAGTGACATTAAAAGCTACTAAACTATGAACATTTTACTAATTTTGTTGCATATCCAAGAGAAGAGTTCCAAGAAATACAATAACTTTATAATTAGTAGGTCCATGCTTTAAAACTGTTCTATTTTAAATCCGCTCTAATGCATCCATTGTTTGCAGCAAGGAGTTGAGATTGAAACAGTAAAAGGAAGTCAAGCTGGTTGGGGAAAGCAACTTTCAACATTGACGCGAAGATCATTTGTAAACATGTCAAGAGACAAAGGATATTATTGGTCTCGCATAGTAATTTACATCATTGTATCTATTGCTGTTGGTACCCTCTTCTATGATGTCGGCACCAGTTACACAGCAATCTTGGCTCGGGGAGCTTGTGGTGGATTCGTCACCGGCTACATGACTTTCATGTCCATTGGAGGCTTTCCTTCCTTCATAGAAGAATTGAAGGTAAACAACCATTTATTACTATCTTAACTACTTAACATTCTATTGAAAGTAACAAGAACGACAACAAACCCAATATAATCTCACAGGTAGGGTCTTGGGAGGGTAGTGAGTAGGCAGACGTTACCCTACAATGAATATAGAGAGGTTGTTTCCAGTAGACCTTTGGCACGAGGAAAAATGAAAATATAGCAGTAGCAACAAGCCGTAACGAGAATAAGATAAAAAGAAAACGAGGCGAAAGAAACAACATATAGTGATGAAATCTATAATATTAGAATATGAGACTGCTACTAATAACACTGGAATCCTATTGAAAGTAGATAGTCCTAAATTTCTTATCCAAGTTTAATTAATGATTCTCAATAGACCTGTTAAACGGGTCGACCCGACTCGGACCCTAACCCGTCGACTCTTGGCCCGTAGGAGCCGGTCCGGATTTGACCCATTAATCAAAACCTCTTGACCCGACCCTGACCCGTAACCCCGTAACCTGGGTCCTAATGGGCTGAATCCAATTTAAGTCAAAAACTAATAAATGATAAAAATTTAAAACTTTTATACATACATACAAACTTGAAATTACTACATGTTCTTGAAGCCAATTAGCATAAAAATGAAAGAAAAACCATACTTTAATAACATTAAAACTTGAGAAACATATGGAATTCGACTATTTCTATAACAAATAGTCTGATACATAAGATATTTTAATATACTCTAATTCTATATTTTTAAAACTCTTAAAACTCTAATATACTCTATATTTTTTAAAATAATTCTTACCGAGCTGGTCCGGGCGGGTTGACCTGTGGGTCAGCTACTGGTTCAGTGGGTCAAAATAGTATAGTCCGGCTCCGATTAGGATTTTGTGGGTCAAAAGGTCAATTTTAATGGGTTACGTGGGCCGGTTCATGAGTCGACCCGGCGCATTTGACAGGTTTAATTCTCAATGACAAACTGAACTTCGATTAACTGTCTTTTGAAAACAAAAATTTAAATTTCAGCTAGCAAAAGATCATTTTATTTAATTACTAAGTACAAGATAGGACAGCTATTTCGCGCCTGCAGCGGCAATTAGTTGTTTCTTTTGTGTTAAGAATTTTGAAACAGTTTAGGACTGACATTATATCTCATTTTACAGGTTTTTACCAAAGAAAGGCTTAACGGGCACTATGGCGTTGGAGCCTTCATTATAGCAAACTTCCTCTCTTCATTTCCATTCTTAGTTGCAGTTTCACTCATCACCGGAACCATCACCTACTACATGGTGTTTCGGGCTAGATTCTTTCGTTATGTGTTTTTCGTCCTAAATCTTTTTGGTTGTATCGCTGTTGTTGAAAGCTGCATGATGATTGTAGCTTCACTTGTTCCAAACTTCTTAATGGGAATCATAACAGGAGCCGGCGTGCTTGTACGTACAAACTGCTTAATACTACTTCTCATCTTATTTTATCATACTATAGCTGTCGAGTAATTACATTCGTCATCATATTTCTGTATACAGGGAATCATGATGATGACTGCTGGATTTTTCCGTTTGCTGCCAGATCTTCCAAAGCCAATTTGGCGCTATCCGATTTCATTTCTTGGTTACGGGGCGTGGGGTTTACAGGTAACAAATAAAGATGCATTTGCTACTTCTCTTTTCTCATTTTTTCTCCTGCCGAGGGGTAAAGTATGCGTGCTATCTACACCTTCCCAGACCCCACTTGTGGGATTATACTGAGTTTTTTGTTGTTGTTGTTGTAGTACTATAGAGGTTTTGATCAATTATATTGCTATGTCCATGTTGGAGACTAGTAGCGTATTCTACGCGTATTAAAGAATATTTTTGACAAATACATTGAAGATGATATATGATACAATTGCAGGGAGCATATAAGAATGACATGATTGGACTTGTATTTGATCCACTAATTCCTGGTGGAGAGAAACTAAAAGGGGAAGATGTCATCACAAATATGTTCAAATTGTCATTGGATCATTCCAAGTGGTGGGATTTACTTGCGTTATACGCCCTCATTCTGATGTATCGACTTCTATTCTTTATTATTCTCAAGTTAAAGGAGCGAGCAACGCCATTTTTCCGATCAATGTATGCCAAGAGAACTATGCATCAACTCAAAAAGCGGCCGTCATTTAAGAGGAAACCATCTTTATCTTATTCAAGAAGGCAACATACTCTCAGGTCATTGTCTTCTCAAGAGGGTCTTAGCTCTCCAATCCCATAGAAAGGATAAATCTCAAATTCTGGCACCAGAGGCGAGTTTAGGATTTAGAGTCAAGGGGTTCAGAATTGATGTAATGTCTTTTATATAAGAAATAGTGAATCAAGAATGAAGCTGAAAGTTGTGGGGTCAATTGAACCTGCTTTAGATCCGCCTCGATCTGGCTGTTACCTGATTCTCAACATATACTATTGTTAATATCATATGATTATACAATTCTGGTCAACAACATTATCCTTGAGGTTTCATTTGTTGAACAATGCAATAAATTTGCTTCCATTAAAGAGCCAGACAAAGTGATGTATTATTCTTTTGCTGTTACCTAAATTGAAGTGACTACAGCTTAACTAAGCATGTTTTGTTGTCTATGGTTGGATTCTGTCTAATGCCACTAAGATATACATGTAGAACTGTCTTGATATATTGTAAAAAAATTGTAGCAGGCAACTCTTCAAAAGGGGGCTACCCAAAAATTGCAAATTGTTGAGATTTGCAGTAGTTGTCTGAATTAGAAAGATGACTCTCTTAATCAATAGTGTCTTTTGGTACCAAACAAGTTTCTTGATACTGCATATTTGTGATATAGTTACTTATCCTTCTGTACTACTTTAGCTTGTGGTATTGAAATATTTGACAATTTTTGTGCATATAAATGTGTCTTCAATCTTCTGAAGTTACTCTTAATTAGTAAATCAACTTTTGCAGCACATACAGTTAATTAATATGCTCTGCCTTCTATTTGATGCCAATAAGGAGTATGATAGGATGGTTGGAATTCTTTTATTCTTAACAAATTTTATTTAGATAGAAAACCTCTATCTTCTTAGTGAGCTTATCATACATGCATTTAAATTAGTCGGACCACTAGACTTTGGATAGCAAACGGGCTGGTCTAACCCAGGAATCAACCCGAACCTACCCATTAATAGGGACCGGCCCTGATTCCTGGTTAGTGGTCGCCCAGCCCGGGGATATCGGAGCAGTTGTCCTTCCCTAGCTCAAACTAGGGGGTGAGGTTAATTTTCGGGAGATTTATAGAGATATACGAAATAAAACAATTGATCTAATGCTACTACCTTTCCCTTTTTTCAGAGGTTTCAATGATGATACTTATTATCTTAAAAGCCAACGCCAAGGAATTTCACTAAGAATTTTCAAGATTTAATATATATATCGAAAAAGTAATATTAGACTTATATACACATTGTAATTTTTTGTGAAAGATGTCAATTGTGTTAGGATATACTATTAACCATGCGGTTTGATTATAGTATTATGTTTTATTTTTTTTGGAATAATTATTTATTTATTTATTCAATTCAATAAAGTCTTAATTTAAATAGATCATTTGTTCATATGTGTGCCCTTTACTTATATAGTAGACGATTTAGTGTATAGAGCTTTAGCTCATGCGCGGAAGATTAAATTGTCGGTTCTTGTAAGTTATAAAGTTAATGTTCACAATCAAAGATGAAACTGGGCAAAGTATCTTGATGATTGTAGCATAAGATTAAAATATAATCTATCTTGATTATGGGAATGGTTCAGTTCCAACTTCTTATGCTAGTACATTTTTGTGTATTGGACGGACCAAGTAGAGATAAGTGTTTTTGTGCTGAATATATAAAACTACCTCTCTAGCTCATTGAATGTTCTTATACTCTTAATCTTGATCAATGTGACTGTTATGATCAATGTGCTTCGTTCATTATTTTGATTTATTAAAAGGTACGACTCAACTGCGATTTAATGTATTCCAGGTCAATTGGATAATGGCAAAGTGCATTTGTGAAATAACATAAGTTGATAGAATCCGTGTCTTGACCTTGAGATTGATGATACCCCATTATGGATGCTTATAAGTTTTCATGTGAAAACCCTACAGGAGGATTTTGTATCCGTCACATGAAATAAGTTAAGCGAAAGTATAAAGGATTAAATTAGTCGATGAATTAAATTGTCAGTAATTTAATTTATTAGATTGGTGTCTGTAATCTTAACATGGGGAGTTAAATAAGTTTTTAATGAATTATTTCGAAATTAAACAGAGGAGTGCAATTACAGTTTTCTAGTGGAATAAATTATAATTTATTGTAGTAGGATTAATTCATTCATATTCTGATTTAATACCACAATAGGAAGCCTCATTATTAAATCTGTGGTCCCTGCTGTGCCTGAATATTTTAGAACAAGAAAATTAAAAGGAAAAATAATATCCTTGGTAGGTTAGGAAAATGCTACACGTTTTTTGCTAGGGTTTACCCTAAAAAATATGTGTATATAAAGAAAGCTATTCAACCCTAAGGATTATTCATTCTTTAGCCGAATACTTGCCACTCAAGTATTACGTTCATAGAACTTCAGGATACACAGCAGAAGATCGTAGACCTGGAGAGCACAGACGCTATTGAAGACTTGTGCAACAGCTTCAAAAGGTTAGTGTTACAATCTCGTATTTGATTATGTTTGTCCTGTTTACATGTGAGAATATGATCTTGGGTGCTTGCTTCCGCTGCGATATATGCCTTTTTTCTATCAAATTGATCACTCTTGAGTTCAAAACTGTCCCAAAAATCATTTATTTTTTACAAAACAAACTCAACATTCTCTCTGTTAAGGAGATATCTTTCGAAAATAGAATCAAGAGAAAACGCCAATTCCCTCTACCTTGTCTCTGCTCCGAACTAAGGTGTCCGATTAAAGGTTGTGAAAGGGTCTCGACTGAAGCATTGAGATTTATGTGTTGCTTAGAATGGAAAAAAATTGGAAGGGAATAAAACGCTATTTTTGTCTCCTTTCCCCCCCCCCCCCCCCC
>MCJB01041168.1:19290-39386 GCA_002018475.1 Nicotiana obtusifolia | reverse complement strand
TTATTATCAAATAATCCTTTCATCCAAATATAGCTAAACAGCAAATAAGCACTATTTAAAAACTGCCAAAAATCGTCCACAAAAACCGATCGAAATACGTCGAAAATATAGGAAAATCGGTTGATTTCCGACCGATTTTAATTCGTCGTAACAATAGTGGTCGCTAAGGTGTGACGACCGAAGACGGTCGGTTAATTCAACCTTTGGTTGACCACTTTACTGACAATTTTTGTTGAAAAAATAGATATACCAATCGAAATGGTCGGTATTATTTAAATTATTTTTTATTTATTTTTCAAAATAGCAACCGATTTCGGTCGAAAATATAATTATATGATAATTTTGTATTTCTTTTTAAATTTTAACAGACCGACCGAAGTCGGTCGAAAATGATGAATTTCTAGGTTTTAATATGAGAATTCTGACCGAAGTCGATCGATTTTCTAGGTAAAAACCTGACAGAATATGCCTACTTTTAAGCTGCACCACCTGCCAATTACAACCAATAACCATCCTATATTGGCAGTTACATTGCTGCCATTCAACCACAATTAACCAACAACAACAACAATTAACCAACAACAACCACAACAACAACGCTAATAACAACCACAACCACAACCACAACAACAACGCTAATAACAACCACAACCAAACAACAATGCTAATAACAACCACAACAACAACAATACAAATGCTCAATAACAAAATAATATCAACAATACAATCATCATTCAAAACTATTCCAATTAAATATTCACAAGTTCATGACTTTGTTTAGCAATACATACCACTCAATGAGTGTTTTGTATTGCATCATCTCCATCTTCACTAATAGAAGCTTTATTGTCGGCATGGTTTGAAGGATCACGACGAGAAGGATTAGCATCTGGGGAAGGCTCACGAGACCGAGGAATGGGGAAAGCATCACTAGCAAGAAGATTGGCCAGCTGACCTTGAAGGAGATTAAATTGTTGGTCCCTCTTTTCTAGCTGAACTTGAAGGGTATCAAATTGTTTCTCTCTTTTGTTCTCTATCATTTTTCTCTTCAAGCTCTACTGTCAGCTTTGCGATCTTCTTCTCCATAGATGAGATAGTCGACCGATCAATTTCCTCGCCTTGGGCGGAAGTCCCTATCTTTGCAATCCAGTCCTGTAGCGCCAAAATGATCTCTCTGGAAGGCCCTACGCTATCCACTTTTTAGGACCACCGACAACATCCAACCATATCTTCTGTGTTTCTTCATCTTAAATGGGCGGTCGCTCTCCTTGCTCATTCAGTGGCAGCTCTGAGTGTACTCCTCCACATTAATCTTGTAGCGACCCTTTATTTAGAAGATAGAAAATTATTAACTATATACTATTATAATATTAATTTCAAGTTATAGTAGTTATGAAACTTACATATGTAGTCTCCTTCTAATCCTTGACCCATCTAGTTGGATCTGTCGGTGCCTTCTTCTTCTGGATGCGATCTCCATGAAGAACTCATCATGATTCATCTTCCCCCATATATTTTTTCCTACAAATATAATAAAACATATTAACTAAATTAAAATATATAAATATATTTTGATAAAAATAGAATTAAATATTTTAAGGAATTACCAGTAGTCTCCTCGCAGTCCCCATGCTCCTTGCACCCACACAGTGCAAGGAGCCACCCTTCTCAGATGCTCGAGCCTTCTTTCCCTGTTCACTCTTCTCCTCGAACTTCTCAGTGGTTCACTGCCTCAGCAGATCCTCCCATATGTGTAGTAAAACTCATGAAGGCTTCTTGCTCTTCTTTCGAGCAGAGTAGAAGGAATCAGAGAGTCTCTTACGTCATTTGAACTCAAAATTTGCAAGAATGACACTGTTATGCCAATCCTCTCAGGCACACTTAGTCTTCAAATGAAGTATGTAACGTTAGATGAAAATATTATTAATATAATTCATAAATAGATAAGAATTGTATTAAAATCTTAAATTGATTGAAAATTTGCTCCACGAGCTCCGGTGGAAAGTCACTCCAAGTCGCATAGGGTGCATCATACAACCGGCCAAGAGCAAAATTATCTTTGTAGTCTGATGATTAGGTATGAACCTACAACATAACAATTACATTAAATAAACAAGACTAGCTATTATAATTCAGCAAAAACAAAGAAGTAATAAATAAATCTTAGCTACTGCCCTCAGGCCTGATGATCATCCTATGATAACGATCATACTGCACTTCCTCTGGATCATCTTCCTCCGATGAATCTAAAGCGTGCGCAGAAGGGGAGGCATCTAGCTCAGCGCTACTATCCCTAAGGCGAAGTCTAGAAATGCTAGGAGACAAACTCCGTGGAGAGGGAGACGGGGTCGCTAATGAAGATGGCTGCGATCCACACCCCTTCTGCGATCTAGACCCTTGTTGCGATCCAGACCACTGCTGCGATCCGGCTGGCTAAAATCTAGATGGATGTGATCCAGCTGGTGATGAAGCAAATGGAGTAGATGATGGGCGTATCACCACATGGCCCTGTGATTGCTGACTCGATAGACCAATGTAACTATATGCAGGATCATGTGGGGGAAGCAAGGTATAGCTCTGCGGTGGAGAATGATATGAATACTGCTGGGAGGACAAACGGTAGGTAGTTTGATGAGTAGATGGATGTGCTGAAAAAGATGTGTGCCTAGAAGATTGTTGTCAGCCATCAACAACGAAGGGATGCAAGTGTGGAGTGGAAGGAAGCGAGCGTGTAGCACAATCATCATAATCAATAGGCCTCTTATCTTTCCTAGACTTACCTCGACCCTTACCGGTCATCTGCATAAATTAAAGAAAATGTTAGAATTGAGAATATAAATCTATATAAGTTGAGAGCGCTTGAAAAAACTAACATGCTAGTCGTCTTCGAAGTATCCTTCATCGTCCAAAAATTCTTCCTCTTCACTTATTTCACTTTAGTTAGGTGATTCTTCATCCTCATTTTCTATGATTGTTATTTCCTTCGTATCAACTTCTTCTATTATGCGTTGAGGATGCTCTAAGTCATTTTCTAACTGATCATCCACTATTTGGTTAACATTTTCTAACTTAGTTTTAGTTACAACCAACCAATCAACCTTATCTCTCCGTAATGGATATGGAGCATAATACACTTGCCTAACTTTTTCTGCAATTATAAAAGGATCACAGCGATTATACTCCCTCTTTTTATTAACCTCAATTATGTTGTACTGCAAGTGTACATTTGTATCTCTTCTAGGTATTGGGTCAAACCACTTGCATCGAAAAAGTATGATCTTCTTACTTTGGTCAACCTGAATATGATAATTCTAGAATCTCTTTGATCACACCATAATAATCATTTTTCCCATCTGGTTGCCGTCACCACCTTTGACACACACCCCACTGTTATTGCTTTTTTATACTTGGTGCATTCCTCGGTGTGCAATTTGTAACCATTCACAAAATACTTAGACATAGTTGTAACCGTAGGTGCAGGTCCCCAAGATATATCTTTCAAAAATTGATTAACACCGTTGTTTGGATTATTGACCTACATGTAGTGTTAAATAAATCACAAATGAGCAAGTATATTCACAAGTAACCAAGTACGTATATTCACATGTGAGAAAGTATGTAAGATGCACTTACACACTCTTTAAACCATGTCTCAAATGTAGAATATACAGCATCATGGCCAAATTGACTCACAAAGTCACTGAGCGACACATTAAAAATTTTGTTAGTTGAATCAACCAAATTAAATAGTAGTCCATGTAAATTAATCTTACGTCAACACTTATTTAAGAAAGGGTTGAACTTTCGGACAATTTAACAACACATGATTTGAGGCTGATTTGTATTCCATACTACTTAGACCCCTTTTTGTTTGATCTTTAGAACCTCGGCCTGGTTGATTGAATATGGACATTGGTGAATAGAATGGATCAATCTCAATCACGACATTGTGCTGATTAGGCTTAATACCGACCGAAATCGGTCGGTATATTCATAATAATTTTAAAAACTTATTTTTGTTATGGGAAAAAAATAATTGAGCCTAAGCGGAAAAAATTAAATCAAATCGAATTTGGTCGTATACTTGTATTTTTTTAATTAAACTTTTTTGGATAGATAATATGCAAGTGTGACCATGACTTGGTCAAATATTGACCAATTTCCGACTGAAATCGGTCGAAATATTTATATGTGTCAAATAAAGCACTATTTTTTTTATTGTGTGACCATTTTTTCCAACCGAAAATGGACTGTATTTTTTAGTAAAAATTTTTATTTGACTTTTGCGACTGATCTAGATATTTTTCGACCGATTTCGATCAGTTTTTTCTTCCGACCGATTTCGGTCGGTATGGGTTGGACGGATTTTGACAGATTTCTAGTAGTGAAAAGAGAGGAGCATACTAGCAAGAAAGACGAACCCCCCACGCCCCAAAAAAATGCAAAATTGTTGAAACAATCAGGTTATCCAAATCTCTGTACTTCTCAACTCCCTCATAATGGCAACTGCATTAAAAGCTTGTTTGGTGATAACTTTTTAAACCATCCTAAACTCAGAATATATCTTCAATTATAGTGCTCTATTTCAAGTTTTTCTTATTAAGGGTAATGTATATTATTTACTAACATTATAGTAAGTAAAGAGGACAGTTATATGTTAGCATTCATATAAACATCAAATATATAACGTGATAGCAGGCTAAGTTACTATTTTGACAGATTACTAATTATTATACGTATCATATGGATTTACCTGTAACTACTATATAAGTGACATTATTATGTAAATATTTTTTACACCGTTAATGCACAAAATTTAGACGGTAATTTAATTTATACGCTGTCGATCGTGCCTATTCATCAAGCTGGTTTTAATCATCCACAGTATGTACGTCCCTATCAACTGTACATATCTTCTGCTATATATACAACAAAATGAGTTACCATCTTCTTGAATAAGATATTTCAGACATCAATACTATCTTGCCTTCTGCTACACAAAACTCTATTAGGACATTTTCTTTTCCTTATAAAGAGTTTTAACAAAGAGTATGGAGATAGAGGTAGCAAGTACAGCAGCAAGTGGTGGAAATTGTCTTGATCTTGAAAAGGGGATGGCATTATCAGAGAATACTGTATTATCTGGAATTGAAAATGCTGCATATTTGGTTTGGGAAGATGTAACAGTAATGTTGCCAAAATTTGGGAATGGACCAACAAAAAGATTATTAAATGGGATTACTGGTTATGCTGAACCAGGTAGAATCATGGCTATTATGGGTCCTTCTGGTTCTGGCAAATCCACCCTTCTTGATTCTTTAGCAGGTCTTTCTCTATCCCTCTTATCTCTTAACTACTATACTGACAGTTTAGAAGAACTTTTACACTATCAGATTATCTAAAATATATATTGGTAACCGTCCATACAGCGTGGGATTAGTAAGTTGGAAAATAAGGTAAATTAACTCTTATTACAACAAGTTACCTTATATACTTATACTGTAATTTTTTTTTATGAAATGATTGTTTTGATGTTCACAAGATATAAAAAATCATATCTACAACAACAACATACGCAATGTGATCTTATAAGTGAGGTCTAGAGAAGGTGAGATTTACGCAGACCTTATCCTTATCTTGTGTGAGATAAAGAGACTATTTCTGATATACCCTCATCTGAACAAACAACCATATCTGAAGTAACTAAACACCGACTTGTGGAAATAAGGCAAGGTTATGGTGTTTGAAGCATAACATAAGTTTGTCTCTATTATTTGAGCATGCAAAATGTTAATCAATATGAATCTGCATGTACTATTTTCTTCGGCTTATCGAGGATATGGCCCTTAATAGGAAGGTAGAAGAATAAAGGGTTGTAGGGTATTTTTTGGATGTTCCGGATTTATTAGGGCTAGTATGCTAGTACCTTGTCATTGATTATCAGACTACTAGTATTAGGGTTGTTTTTAGTACTATCTTCTGTTTTGGTTTTCTAGTACCTTGCGTTGTTACTTCTCGTTGCTGTTACTATTGCTATTGCTTTATTCCATCTATTTTTCCAGTTCTTTTATTGTTGATATCATTTTCCTGATCTTATTAATATTTACTTATTTCTATTTTTCCTATCGAATTGAGGGTCTTTCGAAAATAATCTCTCCAAATTATATAATGTCAATGCAGAAATCAAATTCTTTATAGTAACACATGCAAGAAGCAGAAGATGGCATGGGGGCCTCCACAGGGCTATGGGGGAAGTGGGTAAAATCTGTTGTTGAAAATTTAATGAAGTAACACAATGTTGTATATGTCATTTTCTTTTAGTCCAATTCATTGTACACTTGGAAAGTCAAAAATAGGAGATTGAAAAGTATGTCTAAGCAGTGCATTAATATGTGTAGCAGTGAGTTTTATTGTTTCCTCTGACTAGTAATAATATTATAGGACAGGTGGTAGATAGAAAGAGATAAATAAGGCGTGGGGTGCAGCTGGTCACCTAATCAAATATTATAAATGCCGCATCTATCTAACAGTCTAGCTAATATTCAATCCTATGCATATTTATAATCCCTCTAGGTATAATAGTAAATTTTTTTTGTTTCTCCTCCGGTTGTCGGTACCCACAATTAGGATCCAATTAAATTTAGATTCGCGTCAGAAAATTCTCTTTGAGAGTAAAGAGTTTTCTAACAAAAACGACTCTATACCCAGGACTCGAATCCAGCGGTGAAGCTACACTTTGGTAAGGGTGGTCAATTGAACACCCTTTGTCGGAAAATTACATTGCATATATCAGGTTTTAGAGGTACATAACATATATGGTACACTCTTTTTCGGATTTTTTTTTTTTTTTTTTTTTTTTTTTTTTTTTTTTTTTTTTTTTTTTTTACTTTTTTCAAGTTCGAACACCCTTGAGAAAATTTTTGATTTCGCCACTGCTCGAATTCGAGACCTCTAATTAAGGATGAAGTAATACTCACCACTGCACCATAACCTTTGTTGGTAAAGTAGTACAATAGTAAATTGATAGTATTTCCACTTGTCTAGTTATCTACAGCTATAATACGTAGAGTAAATTATACAGTTTTTATATTTGGAATCATGTTATGAAAGATCAATTGTTTTTTGTTTTTGTTTTTGTATGTTATTCACATTATATATTATGCAAAACTCTAATAGCCATTTTGCCAAGGGTTTTCTTGGATGGCTAAATAATAGTACGAGTAATTACTTGTGTAATATTGTATTTTTCAAATAAGATGGAGAAATATTTACTAAGCTTGGTTTTACTTAGCAGGTAGACTCTCGACAAATCTCGTAATGAATGGAAATATTCTTCTCAATGGAAAGAAGAGAAGGCTTGACCATGGCGTTGTGGTAAGTGCTATCCAAAATATTATGAAAATTTGATTAAATTGA
The DNA here is from genome assembly GCA_002018475.1 of Nicotiana obtusifolia. Taxonomy (NCBI): domain Eukaryota; kingdom Viridiplantae; phylum Streptophyta; class Magnoliopsida; order Solanales; family Solanaceae; genus Nicotiana; species Nicotiana obtusifolia. Next base: position 31,970 of record MCJB01041168.1, on the reverse strand, counting down.
TTCTACTATTTACTGAGAATTATTTAACTAAGCCATTATGCATTTGCACCAAAAAAATATTTTACTCCATATAAATACATAAATTAAGCAAATTTTGGTACTTTCTTAAGCGGCGCAGATCAAATTGTAATATCTTAATGTTAATAAATCACAATACAATTTGACCAAGCCAGTTAAGTTAATTGTGTTTATAAAAAATAAATGAAATTTATAAATAAATATAGTTTCAAAACCAACATCGTTTAAGTTTTGAATTCGTCATTGATTAATTCATGTTTTTGTGGGCTATGTTGTGCGGACTCTCTAAAATGTTGCCGCACCTGTATCTAATCCTCCAAAAATACACTATTTTTGAAGGATTCGATACGCATTCGGTGACATTTTCGAAAAGTCCGAACAACATAGATTGTTACCAGGCTTATGTGACACAAGAAGATGTACTAATGGGAACTCTAACAGTGAAAGAAACTATCCAATACTCAGCCCAATTGAGACTCCCAAGCAACATGACCAAACAAGAACTAAACAAGATTGTGGACAATGTTATATCAGAGATGGGGTTAGAAGATTGTGCAGAAAATTTGATTGGAAATTGGCATTTGAGAGGAATAAGTGGTGGTGAAAAAAAGAGACTAAGTATTGCACTTGAAATTATCACAAAACCTCAACTCTTATTTCTAGATGAGCCAACAAGTGGACTTGACAGTGCTTCAGCTTATTTTGTTGTTCAAGTTCTTAAGAACATTGCATTATGTGGTGGAAGGACAATAATATGCTCAATTCATCAGCCAAGTAGTGAAGTTTTTGCACTATTTGATGACCTTTTCTTGCTATCTTCTGGTGAAATGATATATTTTGGAGAAGCTAAAATGGCAGTTGAGGTACGACAAGTTGGCTCTACTTTTATATGTCCTTTCTCATTATTGTATTCATTGCTATATTTCTTTATAATATTATGACTATACTTTACTAAGCCGAGGGTCGTTTTTCTACCTTCACTAGATATAATGGTAAGATATGTATAGAGATTATCCTCTTCGGACTCTGTTTCTGGGATTGTACTAGATTTTATTGTGTTGTTGGTATATACTGATTGTCGTAATTTTTTTTATATCATCACTGCACTTTAACTGATTGTAACAGGTTGCTTACCGTTTTTCTACCTCATCAATTATTTTTATAGGGCTGGTTTAGGTTTAGATGAATTAACCCAAATTGTCGCCCACCCAATCATTTAAATAAAAAATAGCCAGTGAAAATATAATATATGCATAATTTATGTATTATATATATATATATATAATTATGTATAATTAATATATAAATTACGTGTATGGCTAGAAAAACTAAACAATGAATACAAACGATTATTTATGTAAAGATAACATGATTGTGTAATATATTTTAGGCAGTCAATGTGTAGAACTTAAAACTCGTTAAAATTAGGTGTATAAATCTATGCTCTAATTGTGTAGAATTTTTATACACAATTATTAAAGTAAACGCAATTAAATTTCGTTAAAAGTGCACCGACAATTCAAAAAAAAATTAATGTATATAACTTAAAACCGAAAAATAAATGTGGTGAGCACTATAGAAGAAGACTAAAATTAGGATTAAACTATATATAGGCCAAAGTTGTGATATTTGTTTGATTTTATGTTTGCAGTTCTATGCTGATTCAGGATTTCCATGTCCAACAAGAAGAAATCCTGCTGACCATTTTCTTCGATGCATTAATTCGGACTTTGACGATGTTACTGCCACTTTAATTGGATCGCAGAGAATAAATGTACGTATGGACCATTTGCACTCATTTAAATTATATATATTGTAAATATAAAAAATATTACATTATTAATTTATATTTACCTGTTGTAGTAGATTTTTTCACTCTCATTCTTACGATGTTCCCTCGTTTTACTATTAATTTATGACATTTTAAAGGGGAAAAAAAATATTATAACATGTTTGGCCAAGTTTTTAAAATCAGCTTATTTTTAAAAAGTATTTTTTGTGAAAAATAATTTGTATTTGACTAATTAGTTTGAAAAATATTTTTAAGGAGCAATTAGTATTTGATCAAGTTTCTGAAAGTATTTCTAAGAGTATTTTTCTCAAAAGTGTTTTTCAGAAAAAGTGTCTTACAGAGAAGCTACTTTTTTCTACTTATCAAAAACTGCTTTTGTCTCTGCTTAAAAACATATATTTTTCTTCTAAAAGCTTGACCGAACACCTTAACTTTGAAAAGAATACTTTTAGAAAAAAAAATCACTTTTTTAGCCAAAAAGAAACTTGGCTAAACGTGATACAAGTTTAACAAATACAGTATTTATTCAATTATTTATGTTAAAGAATAATGTATTTTATGATATTTTTGTCCTGAAAAGAGTAAAAGTGAGTTCAATCAGTTTCTTTTGTATTTATAATGTATAAAACATTCAATATAATTAAATAGAATGAAAAAACTATGACAATCATTTTGGTATAGAGGATTATGAAACATTTTTCTTGGAATTCTGCAACTAATTTTTTCTTTTTCTTTTTCTTTTTCTGTTTCTGTTTCTTTTTAAACTTTCAGTAAGTTACTATATATTACATCCAGTAGAAACTTGAGTACTTTTTGGCTTTTGCCTTCCAATTAATTATTGTAACAATTTCCTATTAATAATTTCCTACGTTGAAATAATTTTTTAGCATGCTTTTAATTTTTCGACGTTATAAATTATTATTCAAAGGACGTGTAGTCTTAAACTATAGGTCAGAACCTTCAAATCAAAAATGATAATTGTGGAAATATATGTGTTATTTTTTCTACTCAGGATATCAAAGAGTCCTCAGGTTCACTGGTTTATCTTCCAACAGCAGAGTGTAGAGTAAGGCTAATTCAAAAATACAAATGCTCTAAACATAGATTGAGGGCAAAAGCTAGGGTTCTCGAACTCGCAAATATTGTAAGTTTTCACAAGCTTTTCTTTCCTACCTTTAATACTAGTTTCTGGACACGCGCGTTGCGCGTGTATCTCATATCAATGAGTACCAGAATTATCAAAAGTGACATAAAATCTTATTAAAAATATGTTGGACTCAAAACATTAAAATTGTTAAAAGGAAAAAATGCAAGTTCATGAAGATAATGAATATTAATCTTTTTTAACTAACTCAATAAAAGAAAAATTCTTGTCGATAGAAATTCTTGAAATTGTAAATTCGATATACACGAGCTATGTATTTGCTTTAGAAGTCCCAATAAAGTAGCATAATGCATAATGTGTTAGACTCGTATTGACATTATCCGCAACAATATTTTAATCCTATATATGACTTAGCCCTGTAGATGACTCCATCTAAAATACAATAGGGACAGTCGTTTTCGGCTGCTCGTTTCATATCTTGAAGAAAGAGTAGGCTTAAGTAATGTAATAGGGGTTAGGTCAATAATAACTATGCTATTGCCTTACTGATTTAAGGCCTCCGTCCGATCCCGAATACATATTTTTTCGGGTTCATTTTCAATTGATGTTTTCTTAACCTTTCGAAGCGTACTTCTTCGAGGAAATAACTTGAAAAGGCAAATTTTCATGACACAAAGCATGCACAGTTCTAAGATGAAAAAAACATATTTAACATGAAGAATTGCAATTATGACAACATGGCAAAATATTCTAAGCTTCTTTGCACTAAGAATATGTGGCGTTTAACACGATCATATTTATATTTGATCTTAAGATAATGACACAGCTAATGATATGTTTTAACTGAAATGCGTCTATTGCAGATTAAAATCTACTACCAACCCCCTATTCGACCTAACTTTTGTTAGGATCGATTCACCCAAACACTCTGAACTGATGGAGAAGATGAAGAAATCTTGAAGAAAGTAAAGGTGAGAGAGAAAAACCTAGTAAGAGGCTGATTTCGTGGTAACACCCCGTTAGGATAAACTTCCACGGCGGTGGGATATATATTAATAATAAGAGTATTTACAATTACAGAGAATAACAGGAGAATGAACAGTACAGCCTAAAATTAATCAGTACAGCCTAAAATTAACTTCCACGGCGGTGGGTTAATCCGCGTGAACATTAATATATGACAGTACATCACATATTAATCAAGCTCCACACCTAACAACTTTAGCCTTGGAAGTTGAGAATTTTCAATTGGGCTCCCTTTATGGGGTAAATGTCCTAGAAGAAAAGATAAAAAGAACCATGCTTATTCCAAAAAAATCCAAAAAAATAGATACGAAATTTATGTAGATTAATAACTTAACATTCATGTTATTAGCGATTTATTCTTTTGATAATTAAGAAAGTGATTATCAAATAATTAGTCTAATTAATTAATTTTATTTGAGTAATGATAATTAGCTCAGATAGCTTTTGTCTAGTAATTAAAGTTAGAAATAAATAAATATAAAAGTAGGAGAAAAGGTGAAGATGCATGTGATGTGAAACAACCATAATCAAATACTAATATCACGTATAAAAACCAAAAAATATATATATATATATATATAAACTAATTATAGTGGTTAGTAAACATGATAAAGAAATATGAAGATAAAAGACACAACAATTAACTTTGCAGTTACACAAATTGAATCCATGAGTCGTCCTACGAATATATTTAATTCCCTATATTTTGTATTAAAGATGGAACTATTAATTACCACATAAATATTTCATAATCAATTCCCATAAAAAATTATAGATACATCCTCAAAGAACATTGTATATATTGAACGTACTTTTAATGTTTATAGAACAATCATAAATTTTCCTAGCACTCCATATTTAATTTTGTACTTTAAAGACAGAATAGTTATTATGATTTTGAAAGGGCAAAAAAGTCATCAAAATTTTTATGGATATTTTGATAATTTAACTTTTTCGACTTCATACTTATAATATAGTATAATATGACTAGTTTATGGACACGTGCGTTGCACGTGTATCCCATAAGTACAAACTTTATAAAATGAAAGATTACCAAAAACTATCCAAACAATTTGATTAAAAATACTATAAAGTAGAGATGTAGCTGCCACAGTGTAATATCAAATATCGAATATAAAAAGACTAATCCAAATAGCTTAATTATTAATAACTATTTTGTACAGTAAATATATAACCTTCATAGTACACTGTTAAACATCAAGATGTATTTAGGATATAAAATTGAAAGAAACACTAAAAAGACTGAAATCAACTACTAACGTCGTCGTTAAAACACTCGTAGCTAGCACAATTTCTTGAAGATATGTTGCTATCCGTCTTCTGTTTAGTTACAGAATTCGTCCGTCGTTAAAACCTGATTTTTTAGTAGTGAAAAGAATAGGCCCCTTCAGTGCCTAGAGCATATGGTAGATCAAGACAATCCCAGTCATCTATATATACATAAATTAACCTTAGTCAACACATAAATATTGAAGAATTAATCAATCAAAAGGGAAAAAACAATGAAAAATCAGCTTAAATTGTTTCATGAAACTCAAAGAATAGAGGAAGATTATATACAAAATCACCTTCTTGAGGTGAAGCAGCAAACTGGAATGATTATTTTAGTATTGGTTACTCTTAAAAATCAAAATAAATGTCTTGTAAATATAAATAATGAAGAGAAACTGAAAAGCCTATATTATTGGATAAAATAAACAAAAGAAATAAAGAAGTCATTTATATTGAAATAATGCATGAATAAAAATACAGAATCTATATAGAAATTAAACTTGTTATAGGAGTTTATAGTGTTTGATTAAAGGAAAAATAGTCTTTCAATTTTTTAAGAATATTTTAGTAAATAAATTTTATTTAAAAAAATATTCGTGCTTATAATATAATATGATTAATATTCAAAATAGTACTCAGACTCAAAATCACTTTAATAATACATTTAAGAAGCTGCAAAGTTTGACTACCAAATTATGAGAAAATGACGAAGATGGTTCCTTATGTTTGGAGTTAAGTTTATGATGGTTCCTTAAATATCTTCTTGAGCAGTTTTGATCCCTTAAATATATCAAAAAACGAGCTTTTTGGTCTATCGTTAAACATTTAACAAACTCTATTAGAATTCTGCAGCTATTCGAGATGTAGTCTCTATGCTCCTATCGTCTCGTATTATGTGTCATGTTTCTCTTTTACACGTCCTTTAAGAAATATTAATTAGGAAAAAGATTGGAATATTCTACCCTTATTTATGTCTTAAGATATAATCTCTCTTCATTGAATATTTATTTTATTTATGTGTTATCTCCATTTTCAAAAATAATTATTACTAAAGCTACAAAAGGAAAAACATAACCATTTGTTTTGAACTTCTAAAATGACAAATAATTTGAGACAACTATTTTTTATAATTACGACTGTTAATATGAAACGGAGAGAGTATTTTTTATATCTATTTCTTGTGTCTGGTACCATTCTTGGTATTGCAAATTCTAGAATTTGATGGGACTTTTCTGCTTCTGGCTAATTGTTTTACTTTTCACAGTTCCCGTGAACTCTAACAACCATAGTCTGTTAAATATTTTACAGATATTAAAACTGCTCACTTTTGACAAACTTAGAGAACCATTGCTTTTTAGTCCAAAATAATCATTTAGAGCTCTGATTTCTAAGGAGGTTGAAAATCTGTTACAGAATAAGCTGCTCTTTTTTCGTAAGCAAATGTACTTGGTGCTTTCGTATGTAGAGAATGCTTTTAGCTCTTTTCACGACTTTGCCAGTTTTGCCGAGGGAGCAATACCATTTTTCACCTTAATTAGGAATATAATTAAAGGACCATCCTGAACCTTCACCCAAACTTAAAGGACCATTTTTGTTATTTTCTCAACAAATTATATTAATCTTTAAGCCTCAAGCTGTAGAATATAGCATTAATCCTTAACTAGTGAATTTCTATTTTGGGCAGAAGGATGTTGTGATTAAGGAAAGTGGAGGGAGCCAAGCAACATGGTTAAAGCAGCTGTGTACATTGATAAAGAGATCACTGAAAAACATGAGTAGAGATTTTGGGTATTATTGGTTGAGGATTATAGTGTATATAATACTATCTATTTGTGTTGGTACTGTGTTTTATGATGTTGGAACTGGCCATAATGCAATATTGGCAAGGGGAGCTTGTGCTGGTTTTATTTCTGGTTTCATGACTTTCATGTCCATTGGAGGCTTCCCATCTTTCATTGAAGAAATGAAGGTAAATCCATTTATTTATTACGATATTGTTGCTCTGACTTTCCAGAAATGTTGATCCGCCGATCCTCCAATAATGTACTACTTTTGAAGGATCCAACACGTTCTTAACGGTATTTTTGAAAAGTTCGAGCATAAGATATTACAGTCGAATTTAGAACAGTAATTAATTAGCTAGACATATGGTCTTACAATATTTGCTTTTTTTTCTATACTTAAGTACAACTATGTTGTGATTTTGCTCTCTTCTTCCTTTTTATGATGAAACTAAAGTTTTTGTATCAAAGACACTGTTAAAAGGGACAAATACTACTAACCGTAAATAGTAGTAGGATTTAAGCTTTTATATCCCGATAGTGTAAAAGAGCTACCATGTCTTAAAAGATAATTACAGGTAACTGTTCGTAAAAAATGAAATTAGTAACCAAAAAAATAAGATGAATTACTAGTTATAAAAAACAGATTAAGATACTCATAGTAACAAAATTCTAACTGTTAGTGCTTAAGAACGCCATGTTGGATTATATATTTTTAAGGACTTTCTATACTTAAATATTGGAAAAAGAATATTTTCATTTTTTTTGCTTTCTTGAATGTTTATGTATCATTTGAATATTAACAATTCATTAATTTTTTGCAGATATTTAGCAAAGAAAGGAAGAGTGGACACTATGGAGTTGGGGTTTTCATTCTTTCAAACTTCATTTCTTCATTCCCATTCCTAGTTGTTATGTCTTTGTGCTCAGCAGCCATTACATACAACTTAGTGAAGTTTCACCCTGGCTTCTTCCATTTTTTGTATGCTACCATTGATCTCTTGAGCTCCATTGCTGTTGTTGAAAGTTGTATGATGCTTGTGGCTTGCTTTGTTCCCAATTTCACTATGGGACTTGTTATTGGTGCTGGACTTCTTGTAAGTATCGAGTGTCCTATCTTGCTTTTTTAGTTTTTTATCCGATATCCGGTATTCAGTATCTGAAGTCTGGTTGATTCAGATTCGCGTCAGGAAGTCTTAATTTGGGGGTAAAGCGCTCCCTACCTAAGGCTCGAATCTAAGACCTTTGGATGAAGACAATGGTGGAACCAGGATTTTCTCACGGATATTAAAATATAAATAATTAAACATATAAAAGAGCCAAGGGGATTCGACATATATATGCATAAAATAAATAAGTTTACCTAGCAACATAGTGTATTTTCCGGCTAAGAGGTGTCAGTTGGCACTCCTTAGTTAAACACAACTCTGCCACTAGATGGAGGAATACTTACCATTTCACCATAACTTTTACTGATAGTATAATATATTATTTGATGAATAATGTAAAAATTCTTTGTCACCGTCTTTTCTTGAAAAATTTAAGTTCTACATTATTGACAGTGCATAAATTTTTATACCATTTTGGTAAAATTGACATATAATAATGTAGCTAAAACTCTTCATATCAAGTCGGATACGGTAACCTAGAAATTAGGATGAGAACTTGTTATATCCAATTGCACTGATAGTGAAAAATTCTTTAAAGTATTTGTGTGTATAACTTAAATTCTTTCTGTATATACCAAATGTTAAGATTTGATTTCATTCGTTTGGTATAATTATTTGTTATATGCAGGGAACTATGATGGCATCAGCTGGCTTTTTCAGGCTAATCCCTGATCTTCCAACAGTCTTTTGGAAATATCCTGTTTCATATGTTAATTACATGTCATGGGGCTTACAGGTAAAATTTCTAAGTCATAAAGTTATACAATAACTTGTTAATATCCAATACACATCTCCTAAATATCTAAGTCAATATCCAAAAGGCAATTGTCCGTAACTACTAATCGTAAGTGAAATTCGTAACCTGAAAAATAAATCAAGTAATCTTCTATAACCGGTTAAACTGTAAAGTCATAACTTTAACTATGGATATAAATTGAAGGGGAGCCTTGGAGAAACGGTAAAGTTGTCTCAGTGTGACCAATAGGTCACGGGTTCGAACTGTGAAAGCAACCATTAGTGCTTGTGTTAAGTTAGGCTATCTACATCACACCCTTAGGGTGCGCAGCCCTTCCCCGAACCCTACATGAATGTGAAATGTTTTATGCGCTGCACTATCCTTTTTAACTGTTGATATAAGCTATAGATGCTTTCTATATATTCGTTTTAAGGATATTTCCTCTTGTTTTTGCAATGCCAGGGCGCGTATAAGAACGATTTAATAGGATTAGAGTTTGAGGGTATAATCCCAGGTGATCAAACTATGAAGCTGAAGGGTGAAGTAATCATAAGCTCAGTGCTTGGATTTTCAGTAAAGCATTCAAAATGGTGGGATTTGGGTGTTGTAATAGCTATTCTCATATCATACAGATTGCTTTTCTACATAGTTCTCAAGGTAAAGGAGAGAGCTTTACCAGTTTTGCACACATTTTACACAAAAAAAACTCTTCAACATCTTAGTAAAAGGCCTTCATTTAGGAAAACACCACCACCTTTTCCATCAAAAAGACACCATAATGTTCACTCATTGTCTTCTCAAGAAGGCCTTAATTCTCCTCTCCACTGAGAATATTATTAGAGTTTAACAGCTTGTTTGGATGGTTGTTATCTATTGTATTGTATCGTATTGTTATTTTAAATATAATATTTGTTTTAATTGTTACTTAAATTTTATTGTATCGTATCGTTAAATCCATCATTACGTAATGTTGAAAAATGTCACTTTATAGAACAGCGCATTTGGTGTGATGACATCGTTACCTAGCTTTTTTCTCTCATCTTGCCCTTTTTTATTATTAAATAATCATATCTTATCATTTATCCTACTTTTTTATATAATAATTCTACTCCGTATCCTATTTTTTCTAAGTAATATTACAAGTTTACTCTTCATATTGTTGGTGCGTAACACCATGAAACAACGGTAAACGATACAATCTATCCAAACGTTGTATTCATCAAACAATACAATACAATACAATATATTATGAAACGACATGCAACAACAATCCAAACTAAGTTGTAACCGAAGTACCATTGTGCTAGTGGAAATCTATCAATACCCGTTGATTTCTTTTTGTAGCTGCAAAAGGAGTTCTTGCTATGATGCTACGGACGACTGTCTGAAGTGCAAGGGCTATACTCGGGCTCTGCATAGCTCTGTACTAATAGTGTTTTGAGAAGGAAAAATGGGAGATGTCCTTCTGTAAAACCTCCCCTTCGCCCACAGGCATTCGTAAAAGAGATTTTAGTGGTCAGTGTAATACAATTCTTTTGTTTGCCCTTGTACTTTATGGGTGATTTATGTATTGCTATGTAGAAAATAGTTTCAATATATATATATATATATATATATATATATATATATATATATGCGCTGTCGATATAACAAAAATTTAAGAAAGTGAATGTAATATAGTTGATCTAAATCAAGTAAACCATGATTTTCCTTCTTCCCAACCAAGAAAACCATCTAACAAGGCACCATTATGAGGGCCAGAAATTAAAACTCCAACAGAACTTAGTATCCTCCCGATACAGTAGTGAATCGATGATGTAGTAGATTCATTGGATTTTGCTTTTAAATATGTGCTGAACTTTTTTCCAGACACACTCGCATGTATATACATATATATAGTCCGAGCTAAACGAAATGTGTTAAAAATTGTGCATAAGAATGTACACCACCACCATTATTATTGTTTCAATAGTTGAGATGGCACAAGTACTTGACATGAAATTGCAAGGATTTAAGTTTGATAGAAATTAGCAAGATAGCATCTGAACATAAAAGACGAGGATGAAGTTAAAATAATTCAAATATGAAGGATGACTAACTAGTTACTTAATACCTAACAAAGTCAAAGAGGTGGGGGTTATATGTTCTACATTGCATAAGGGACTGGACTATTATCTACAAGCTCTTGGACAACACTCACTTCGCGATTTAGTTTTTGAAGTTGTCCAAGATCCTTATAACTCATTTCCTCCACCAATATGAAATACTTGACACTCCACTCCCCCGATGTCCAAGACTAGACATTTGGAGCATGAACAACATAACATTACGACCTAATATTAGATAAACCAAGAATAACAATTTTTCTGACTCTGATACCATGACAAAAAGCGGACATCCTCCAAAATTTAGCTCATGAGTCCAAGACCATATAAAGAGACAACAAATGTATTAAAAAATAGAAGAAAGATTAGACTAACCTTAAACCTAATTGCCCCTTGCCCAACACCGGTCATCATCTCCGATCATCGGTGCCATCCATGCCCAACAAACTCTAAATGTCAATCATCCCTTAGCCTTCGTGTTTCTAAAAGTGAAAAGCTACGAAGCGACAAGATTGATGAAGCTTGAAGCGAAAGCGAGAAGTGAGGCGCACGCTTCTTTGAAGTGAAGCACATAGTTTTAAACAATTTAAAAGTACAATACATATATGATTTTAGTACTATAATAATAAATTTTCAATTAAAATATAAATGATTAGTCTTCTAATATACAATAATGCTGATATTAATAGAACTCCTAAAGTTGAGGGATTCAAAGAATCGACCATCATTGTTGGATCACTTTCCGCGTCATTGTTTGAAGCGCACACTTGTGTAAAAGCGCATGACTTCGTCCATAAAGCAATGACCTCTCACTTTGAATCACTTTAATCCATGAAGCGATGGCTTTTAATGACAATGCTTAGCCCTAGTTGTGGCAAAACAGATTAAAAAAACAGTTATGCATCCATATTATTTACTAAACAAATTGGATTATGAACTTTTTAAGAAACGGGTCAAATATAAATAAGAATTTTATTATCCACTTTGAAAATGGATAACCAATAGATAACTAATGAGTTTAACTTTTATATTTGTCAAGACTCAAATTGGGGGTGCTTCAAGTTTGGGAGACTAGTAATTCTCCCAAAAGTGATCATATTTAAGAAGCCATAGATACCCAAATTATCTGTTGCTTAACCCATTCTCTATCCATATTAAATATGGATCGAATCGGATAACTTATCTATTTTCGCATTACCATTTTCAACTCGTCCATATCCGTCCCGACCAGCCCATTTTCCACCCCCACTTAGCCGTTACCCCTCATCATTTTTCTTCTTATATATAATAGTAGTGCTCCGGCAACTTGTACACACCTTAACTAATCTACCAAGTATCTACCATCTCCGCCAACACTCTTATATATAATGGTGGTGCTAGGCCAACTTAAACACACCTCAACTAATCTATCAAGTACTTACTATGACACCTAGGCGAATCCCACATCAATAAAACACAGGATAAATAATGGATATATAAGTAGACAGGCCTTAAACACTAGTGACGCGCTTTAAAACCCTGTGGGCCTAGGCCCAAAGCGGACAATATCACTAGAGGGCTGGGTTATTACATATAGTATCAGAGTCACTCCGCGTGCAACCTTGAACCATGGTGGAGCAAACCTTACTAAGGACGTTGAGTCCCTATTGGAGGGG